>JAODUH010014215.1:0-27835 GCA_027564835.1 Typhlichthys subterraneus | reverse complement strand
CCACCACTGTGGTACCAAGACGGAGAAAAGGCGAGACTTTGATGAGCGAGTCTTGATGCCTCGTAACGGTGGCATTGTCAGTCGGCCAGCCGACTATTTGTCTAATTTCTAGTAAAAATATCTAACTACACTTAATGTAAGACACAATTACCTAACAAGAGCTCTTCTATCCAGATATAATGTCTGATTTCAAGAAATCCATTGTTCCATTGTCAGATTTATTCATTTATTATGAGCAAAAATGACCTTGTATTCATAATATTTTTACTTATTTTTGAAGAGCCATTTTTTGCAGTGTACAATTGCTGGTGTATGACCTGTCCAACTATTGACAAATGTACTACATGTAAGTCGCTTTGGATAAAAGCGTCTTAGTGTTGAGTGGCTCACACACCCTCTCCTCGCTTGCTTCTCGCTCGTAGAGACTGGTGTTACTCTAGGAAGACTAACACCACCGGGCTCTTACCAACGCACTGCATGCGTAATGTTCTGGCCAGATATAGCACACTGCCGCTATAGAAGCGCTGTGGCAACATGCTAGCCTGGCTAATCAATAACCAGGCTACGTAACAACATGCACCACCAGATTAGTGTCAGTCATCATATAGGAATCTCCATCTAGCTCTTCACTATGAATCATTCAGATGCTCAAACATAATGTAATATACAGTACGAACTGCAGTAAATGCTTCCACTGTCTGGGAAAGGCTGACTCCTTTGCCTAAGGCAAGGTAGCTGATGACTAAAATAATAGCAAATGCTTTCTGGACAGACCACGGGTAAATCTTTGTGGCCTTTCTGCACGCTGTACAAATGTTTTGACGGAGGGCGGCCACTGACTTTCTCTTCTCACGGCTATTAAAGCCGTAATCGTCCTTTACTAAATAAGGTGGAGTGATGAGTACCTTGGGGTGAAAGGGAGTGTTGTTTGTTTATCTGCTTCCTAACGCAGCGTGTGGCATGGGAAGCCCTGTCACAGTTCAAGGCCTATTGAGACGGAGGTTGGCTGATTCAAAATACACTGACCTCATATTTAACTTGAGCCGGCCAATGGCAGACATACAAATCATTGCTTGAACTAAGTAAACAAATGGGTTTGTTTGTGCCTCTGTGCTCAGTGGTCCCTTGCTGTTAAGTGAATGAGTTCATGTCATAAACAGTGTTATTCGAGTGTGGACTGATTGACCTGTAAACAATGAAAATGTGGCATCTTCAGATGCACATTAGGAAGGTGTGGTTGGAAATTAGATGGGGTTAAATGTGAAATACCATGACTTCTGCTCCAAAATACTTTGGCCCCTGTGCCTAAGGGCATCGTAGGCCTTTGATGTCACACAGACCCTCTCTGTTTGCCATACTGGGTGGGAAAAACAAAACTAAAGCTGTCCCAGGAGTGGGTAGAAGCAAACAACACTAAGGCTTTGTTAGTGTATAAATTTCACAGGTGCTTTTTAAATGTTAATTCCATATGATCACATATGTGTCTCAAAAACCCTAACAGGAACAAGAAAGTCCTTCAAACATAGCGGTCTGGTGTGTTTGATTCTAAAAGCTTTGACATAATATTACATTTATATGTTATTTATTTGTTTAATTGTGGAAATTAACACATTTTTTATTTGAGTTATCGAAGCATGATTTAAGTTTCCTTTGAGGGGATTATGGTATGAATTATGCACATTAATCATAAATGCCTAGATATACTGCAGCTACAAGTATCTACAGGTATAGCTTTGTTGACAATGTGGTCCATACGTAAATGATCACGGATTCAAGATTATGGCCATTCCTCTGGACCCCATTCTCACTAATAAATATTGTGTATCTAAATATTATTACGGTTGAGAGATTCCTCAAAAATAAAAAAATAAAAATGGAAATTGGTCCAAAGTAATATTATCCTTCCACCAGAATAAATGCAAAATTCTTAAAGTTCACCACCTGCCCACCGGCCCCCAACCCCTGCCTGTTTTTCTGGTTAGACTCTGTCAGTCAGTCGGAGGTTATTTATGGCGCCACTGACCTGCATTCCGAACAATTAATAATAGTCTAATTCATCCTGGTCCAAATGTACACGGTCGACTCTGTGTAGAAAGGACAACACAGCTTAGCCCAGAAAATCCCCCCTCAAGTTAGACCTCCAACACAGTACACTCAACACACCAGACTTTATTGCAATATTGCTTTACACAAATCTTTTGTGTTCCTTAAGAAAATCCTGAAAGGTTATGGGATTTAGCCACCATCCACAATGAAAACAGGACAAGCACTATTGTATAACCTAGTATTTAGTAACGGTGTAATAACAAAGACATTATCTAATTTGTATTCAAACACCATCTAATTATAAATACCTTAATTTACTTGAGTATAAGTGGCGCTGAATCTGATTCATGTTGTTTCATTTGGGGTTAGCACTACCTGAGTCAGTAGTTTTTCGGGTTCCGAGCTATTTTGTCTTTCGAGATGTGTAACCACGTAACTTCCGAGTCCAGCGACAACAATTCCTGTTGTCATGGTGTTGATTTGGGTCAGAGAAAAATGACGCTATGTTACCATATCTGTATAGGAACACCTGAAAAAACAATACATGTTTAGGGATGATTTGATACAGATAAAAAAGTATGAGCTATGCTATTTTGCTTTAGCAGCTACATTTAATTGTGTTTTTCTAACACATTTGACATTGAAAAAACTCAAAAAATCTCAGTAGCTTTGTTGTAAAAGGAGCGTGAGGAGAAAACAGTGCTTACTACTGTAGACTCTCAATCCGAGTCTAAAATGATTTGCTTATTTTGCCCAGCACTAGAATTAGTGGAAACTAGTTTGTTGTTTCACCTGGTTTAAAAATGTAACGTTCTAATATAAGGCTGGTAATATGATCTGGGTTCAGAAGTGCATTTATTTCTCAGGAGATAAATACAGTATGAAGACAGGAGAGGAAAGGAGTTGGACATTATTTTTGTATGAATTCCAATCTCTTGCACATTCAAGAGTGTACCTTTACGCCTGTCCTTAACCACACTAGACAATAATTGCATCCTCCATGAACACTTCCAGATGTAGTTCTTGTGCTGCAACTTCCATGACAAGGAGCTCCGGAAACAACAAGCAATTTGACGTGACTGTTGAAGATCCAGAGAGGAACTGACATTTGAGGGAGACACAACGATTCAGTCATTGTCTGGAATGAGACCCCAAAGGCGGTTCCTTTCCAGACACGGTTCTTCTCGCCATGTAGGAACTCACTGAGGGGGGCTGGGAGAGAGGAAACACCCCTCTGCGCCTGTTTTATCTCAGACAGCCTGCTCTTTTCTGTTGCCGGGCCTGCGTACGCCATGTCAGGTGTTAGCTGATAGCTCTTTACCGTCAAAGAGGAAAAGAGAAATGGAACAGGAACAGGAAGAGAAGGAGGGAACAGGCGCTGTGGGGCCATATTAAAAAGCAGAGATGCAAATGTCTGAAGCTGAGCGAGGCCTTTTCCCTATTCCTTTGTTTTCTAGTTCTCTAGACATATGTTTAGTGTCTCAGGTATCAGGAAAAATAGTGCCACGGCTTGATAATCCTCAAGAGAAGCAGTGAGGCTTATGGGAGAGGAGGGCTGTGTGTGTGTGTGTGTGTGTGTGAATGCCTGACATGTTTCATGCCTTCTGGTCTGTGTTGGGGCCCCTCTGAAGGACCCACGGAGAACACTATCACTTCACAGCCCTGCTTACTGGTGACAATGACATATTTCCTATTTTGTTTTGATATGTGCTAAATTAATTGTTTTTAAGCGACACTCCATTTGTGTCTGGAATTGTGGCTGAAACCATGTTTAAGTTGAAGCTCACTTTGAAGCATTCGCCCTATATAAATCAATTGATACAACATATACACCACACATTGTATTTACCAGTAAAATTCTTGTTATTGTCACATTGACCTTGAATTTACTGCCTTTGTAGTTCAAGTCATAGGTATAATGCTGAGCGCTTCAGAGAACCACTGCCTAATCCTAATCTCCATTTCAGTAAGTAAAATACAAATAACACACACTGGCCTCCTAAAATGGACTCCCAAATAAAGATTTATGCAGGGCAGTGCAATGGAATTGCCACGCTTGAGACTGGAATTGGCTGTTAAAAATCTGGAAATGGGAATATCAAACCCTGTGCCAATGGATGACCTGTTGAAAAGGCATTCACATTTTACAGGCTTTGACACTCCACTCAGAAGGCTGTTGTTTGTCTGTCTTGAGGGTGAAATTTATGATCCCCAAAAACGAGTTGCAAAAACCATTGCTGTTACTTACTGGCCAGATGTGATTATTGTCCAGATACTTTATGGATCTCGGCTCAGCTTTAAAAGACCCGAGAAGCCTTTTTAAGGTGATTTGTGTAAGCGTGTTCTTGCAGTACCACAGAGCCCCAGCCAACGACAGTAACCGACTTTTTATTCTTCTTCTTTTCTTTCAATCCCATCCTTGGTATGATGAAGTTGCAGCGCAGAACCTGTTTATGAATGCATCGGCCCCATTTGTCACAGGACAAAGACAGTTGTATGTTCCTCTGAGTGTGGAGCAACCCTGTGCCATCTGTTGAGCTAAAGGTCCAATATCTTTTACACGTTAGCAGTACTATTTTATGGCAGTAATATATAGTGGAGTGATACGGCACCTGAGCAGATAATGACATCACATTCTGTGTGTGTTGTAACTCGAGCTCCTGTTCTTTGTTTTACATAGCCAGGCCAGCCACTAGTGATTTATTTTGGTTCTTCTGTTGCTCAAGCTGGTGTCACGTAATCATTTTATTATTTTGACTCAAAGACTGAGACTCAAAGATCCAGACCTTTCCGGTAGAGAACAATGAATGAAAGATTATATTCTCTCAAACTGCAGTCTGATTCAAAGAGAGCACAGTATTCGAAACCCATTTAGTGTGCAGCTGTGTTAGCAACAATATTGCTTGTCGTGCTTATTTAGCGATCCGTGCTGCGGCAGCACTCTACAAGAATCCAAGACTCAAAAGAAACATAGTTTGACAGCAAAGGAATCACGAGTCTCGAGTCAGTAAAAACATTTGTTCATTTTGAGCGAATCCTTCGCGAACGAGTCATCACTACCAGCCACAGGTGTGTGTGTGGCCCACATCAGTGTTTTAAGTTTGCGATGCTGTTGCTCTGAATGATGTGTGTCAGAAAGTCATATAGTGTCACTTGAATCATCATTTAGCAGAAGGCTTTAATGTGTGTGTGTGTGCTTGTGTGTTGCAGGGCTGCTCTAACCTGGCACCTAGCCGTGAGCAGGCAGGAGGCTGTCTAGAGTGAGCTACGCTCTCTCAACATGGTTGTGTGTGGGCCTGCGCACTCCCCCGGTTTGTGCACGTGTGTGAATCATGCATTCCTCCGTGCCTGTTCAGTGTTAGCAAGCTTCCTCACTGCCTCACTGGAATCTGCAGCGAGGTGGTCCACCCTCCTGGGGTACACTGAGGGGTACAGCTCCAGTGGTCCCCCGTCCTCCCGGGGTACTGAGGGGAACAGGTCCAGTGGTCCCCCCTCCTCCTGGGGTACTGAGGGGTACAGGTCCAGAGGTCTCCCCTCCTGGGGTACTGAGGGGTACAGGTCCAGTGGTCCATACTCCTTAAGATTAAGAAGGACAGGTGTTTTTTCCCTGCGCATGCACGAATACACACCTATGCACACACACATACACATTACCAAGTGCACACACACATGTTGCCTTGGCTCCCGTGGTTCCAGGTTGATCTCGTCCCTCTCTCAGCCCATAAAGCCTGCCGGCGGCGTGGGCATGCAGCCCCTTCACACTTGCGATCCCCCTCAGATCTCATTACACCGTATTAAGCCCACCATGTGTTCCCACAATGGAAAATCCTACTCTTGTTTTTCTCCCAAAAAACCCACTAATTCCATCCCAGACTCCCTCCTCCTCAGACACAGTGTGTCTACACACTCCCACCAATGGCGTTCACAAAGACAACGTGAACTCCCCATATGGAGATACGGTAGGGAGACACCGCCTGATTCCTTACCTATGTGAGCTATAAACTATAGGGGGCGCCACAGGGATTGGGGGCCTCCTCTCCATCGCTCACAGAAGGGAAACAGCTCGGCTCATAACGTAGAGGTACAATTTGTCCTGCGGGGTTTAGTCGGAGTGTGAAGGAAAGAGAGGTAGAGAAAACATTAAATAACGCGGGCTATTTGTCACGGTTCGCAGGCTGGATGGACTCAAACGCACAACAAGGTAAGTTCCATGGGTTAAACGGAACAGGGAAACAGACTGGCATTCTACACGAAGAAACTGAACCAAAGACAATGAACCAACAAAGGCAGGGTCAGTCATTCTTGCTAACTTCGAGCTCAAATCAAAACAGCATCGCTCCGCTGCGGCGTCTCACACGTCGAAATGCACTGTGAACCAAAGTGTAGTGTTCGCCACTTTGTTTATGTTCCTACTTACGGAGCCAGAGCTGTGTAGAAGTATCAGATTCTTATTTTCAACATGCACAGAGAATGCTAAGCTAGCGACATGCGAGGAGATTTTTTATTTTATTTTACAAAAAGTGTATTAGCTTACATTTAGCTTGCAATAGCTGACAATACCTTTAGAGAAACCCAAGGCATTGGACAGGGAATAATGAGGCACAGGTGAGAGTAATATATAATCAACACGAGGGCTGGGGAACCAGGAAACACAGGCTATGGGTGTGTATGGAAGAGAACTAGTGCGGCTGGAGCCGTGACACTATTCTCTTAAGGAAGCTCAACAGGGGCCGCCGGCGGTAAATCAAAACGGCGAGGGATGCATTCATTTGCACCTAGCTCTGTTTGTCTCCCCGTGTCAACGCTGTTATTCTGAGAGGAAACCTAAGAGTGTCTCACTCAACAGCTGTGACCCACCTGGGGTGTGTGTGTGTGCGCACGTGCGTGTTTGCGTGTGTGTGCATTTGTGTATGTGGGCGCGCACGCACATGCGTATGTGTGCGTATGTGCGTGGGCATGTATGTGTGCGTGTGTGGCATGTGTGTGCGTGTGCATGTGTGCGTATGTGTGTTTGTACGTATACTGTAGTGAAGTGCTGTGTTTAAAGCATGGTCACCTTACTGGCTTAGTAACAAACCAGGGCTGGGTGGGGTGTGAATAGTAGACAGGCCACATGCGCACGCACACACACACACACACGCACACACACTTGGTTCCTATGGCTACAGGGCAGATGAGAGAGAATGTGTGAGGCTATAATGGAAGTAATTTACGTCTCTATACAGATGTTAGAGGGTTTATGGTCGGATCGCGATGCCAGCCCTGTGTGTGCACTCACCCTCTGTAATTGACTTGAGGAGAGCTAAACCTCGAGACCTTGACGTGCAAAGAGGAGCGGGGGCAGAAGAAGAAGAATCTCCCCAAAATACAAAAGAAGAAGATATGTTTCTTTGTAGAAAAGCTCCGTGTTGAAGTTCCATGCCTGCTGTGATCACAGGCGCAGGAGCAAATCCCTGCCTGGAAAACGCCACAAGTTGTTAAAGTGAACACAGATTATGTCCGATCCTACGGCTAGAAGGCAGCCAGAGGAGAGAGAGAGAGAGAGAGAGAGAGAGAGGAGAAAGAAGGCTTATTCTTCAAAGAGGTAGATGTAAAACAAATAGTGGTTATTTAAATTCCGACGGGCGGTGAATAAATCAATACAGACCTTTTGCACTACACACAAAGAGCTACTGAACCCTGGAAGCAAAATACCTCTATAAATCCCCCCTAATTCTTTGCTCCATCTTTTCCTACTTACGATATCTCAAGGTACAGGAGTGAGCCAGGTCCTGGGGGGGGGGGGCAGCACCTGTCACTAGTACTCTCTCAGCCTCTTCCATCCATTAGCACTATGTCACATAAACAACTCGTGCAATGTGATATGTAAGGTGTTCATTGGCTGATAGCGTTGTCACTCAAAATTCTGTCACATTGGCACAAAGTTAGTGCAGTGCTTTATTTACTCATTTAAACTTTTCCGTACTGTATTTAACAGATTTACAACAACTGCAAACAGCCAGACTAGTGTCATTAAGTTTATTCAGTACAAGTTTAACGTCCAACATCGGTGACAACTCAGTGACATCGGTAATTGAGTTAATTAAGAAGTTGGTCGTCGTGCATGTCGATCAGAATAAAGTATAAGAGGATCTTGACGCAGATAGCCAGCGCTGTGTCCCAGTCAGCCTTTATGCAAGTAAAGGCTGGCCATAGAGGAGAGGAGAGGAGATTTCAGTCTTAGCTTCTTAGCTGTAACTGTGCAGCACTGTATGTGACGGTACAGTCAGATGGTAAACTGCTACAGAGGAGCTTAGATACACCACCTGCCCCGTGTTTTTCAGAAGCCACAATGTCCAAAGTACATGGCCAACCAGGTATTATTAAAATGCAGGGGGAAGGGAGGGCTATATTTTCTACTCCAACGCATGCACTCTGGACAAAAAGCAAATGGAGGCTCGTAGCTTTCCCACAATGCACCTGGATCTTTCTCGACTGAACCTGTGTTTTCTTTTTCCTTCCGTGACAACCATTCCCGCTCACTAACTCCCCTTTCTTTACACCTCCTAGGGCGACAACAGTGCTGTTGTGGTAAGCAGAGCGAGGGGTGCTGCTCGCATCAAGCAGGTATCTCCATTACGTTCGAGGGAGTCCCATGGTGAAAGGGCTGCAGGGCAACTATCAGATAAGTAGCATGCGGTGTGCGTTATTGTCCTGTCGTGCTGATGTCATCGGCCATCCATACCTGCTCGGTGCCCTGTACACCTGTGATCTTGTTACTTAAGTATTCAGCAAGAGGAAATCAAGAGGAATAAATCTCATGCTGCGTAGAGGGTTTCCTGGTGGTTATTTATCCCGCTAACCAGAGGGAGAGCCCTTGTGAGCACAAGGCATTCGGGGGTTAATGTGAAATCCTCCTCATTCCTCTCATACAAGGTGATTTATTCCTCTGACTTAAGTTGTAGCACATGTGTTTCACATGTACGGAGCAGCATATCGGATATGACTGCAGCACCTAATGCCATGGGAGTCATTTGTTAAGGGTCCACGAGGGGTCAAAAATCATTTTCAAACCAACAATCAGGCAGTCTGTCTGCCTGCCTGCCGTGGAGAAGATATCGGAGCTGTTGGACACGTTGGGATATAAAGGTTCCTTGTGTTTCTCGACAGGAACGAGGCCTTAACGCGAAACAGCAACAGCTGGCAAACTGTCATGCTAACGACAGGACAAGAGCACAGGATAACATGTATTCGGACAACTGCAGTTACGTCAACCTGGCACCAGCCAACCCAACGGCAAAGTACAGTCATCAGGTCACTGTCATTAGATCTGTCTATCTGCAGGCTACAAACATGTAAAAGGCATAAAGGTGAGCAGTGGAGGCTCGCAATCCTGGTGTAAAACGCTTGTCGAAAAATACGCCATTGTCCCTACTCAGTGCGTATTCGTCACCTTTGTTCATCTCCATCTCTAGTATCCACTTGGTTTCTATTCTTAGCTCTATTGTCAGAGGATTACGGTGACATGTTCCTCTTTGGTTGCTATGCCGACCACAGCATCCGACAAAGAGTAGCCTTTAGTATCTCTCTACACTAGGCCTATGGGTAAGATCACGCGGTAGTTAGCGGCAGTAACATTACACACGTCTAGTTACCAGCTTCTCAACTATGCTCGATGCATCACTTCCACTTTGACCCCTGGAGAATTAAAGGTAAAGTCAACTACTGTAAAACGTAAGCTAATGCACTTTTTGTCAAATTCAACAAATAAACAAATATCTCCTCGCATGTCGCTAGCTTACCGTTCTCTGTGCGTGTTGAAAAAAGAAGATGATACTTCTACACAGCCTTGGCTCTGTAAATAGGAACAAAAAGTGGCGAACACCGCTCGATCAACAAAAAACTGTTTTGATTTGAGATCGAAGTTATCAAGAATGACTGACGCTGCCATTAAATGAGCTATATCTTCAATATAATTAAATAGATTATTTTGTAAATCAACAGCCCAAAAACCCCAACAACACACTGCTGCTTCCACCATCTAAGGTGGGTTGGTCTGCCACTGCAAAGCCTGTTGACAAACAGGCAAGGTGGACCAATCAGGGAAAAGAGGCCCCTGATTGGTCAGAAATCTTCAGGCATGGTAAAAAGTCAACATGTACTTATAAGGCACAGGAAGAGGCTATCAACCAGAGCAGATACCTTCACAGAGCATTTGACTTGCTACTTGATAGCTGCCGTAAACGTTTATACGTAAATCTATAGCTCCAATATCCTATAGCTCCTTTAATAAAACAAATCTATGAAAATAATATGTAATATAATCTTGGTAGTTATTTTAAACGTACGGTGCTTGGCTGATTGCTAACAGCTTTGTGTGCACACCAGCAGCTGAATAATTTGATTAGCCTCTAATGCCAGGTATCCTTTGAATTACTGAGTCTCTAACGGTATCGGTCCTAACACACCCATGTTATGGTTATGTAGCAATGCAGCTAAATGTTCAGTTTATTTGAAGTCCACCTTGAACAAAGTCATGTGTGTCTTCATGCTAATTCGGTTAGCCTTGAACCGGCAAAGAGCACAGCTAAAACAGCTGTACCACTTCCTATGAGGAAGGACAACCAATTTTCGATAATGTATCCACACATGCCTTCAATCAGAAATGGCGGGAAACAGGGTTCAAAGTTGACGTTGCTAAGGTCCGACCCAACATCAGAAGATGAAGATACAAATCTGGTAAAGTCAATATTGGTCGGAGAGGAGATACGAGGTCTTTGAAGAAGACATTTTAAGATCAATTCACAAGCCCCCTGGTCCTCGGGACCCGCCCTGCTTTCTCTTTACCTCTGCCTGCACTGTGTAGTTGGATCCAGCTCTTATATCTCATCAACCTCATCTTGACCACTGCTGGTGCTGTGTCTAAGGACCAGCAGTCTGCTCAGGCCTCACTCTACAGTTTACCTGAGTGGAAAATGATTTGAACATTTGAAATTAATCATGTGTGATACTGATCATGTTATTGTAGAAATTTAAAAAGCGTCAAGTTCCTACAGCGTGCATAATGTACTTTTACAAACAAGTGTGCGTTATACAAAGAGTATACTGTACATATGTACGCACACACACTCAGACACACACACACACACTAGTTGAAACAATGAGCTCCTGAAGTTTAAAGGGAAAGCCCAACTTTTATTAGGTCCATCCTGAAAACCCTACACTCAATGAGATCAATATTTCAGAGTATCTGTGTCTGCACCTGCAAACAGTTAGAGGTCCCTGCGAATGCCTTCGCTGTGTACGAAGGCCCAGCCGTATCCCATCAGTGTTTTTCTGCGGGTACAACTGAGGCTGAGCGTTGTCGTATTTACACTAATAAAACACCCTAGTATGTAGGACGGAATAAGTATTACCAGCAATTCTTATTAAAACATCATATCTCTGTAACATGATCATACCTGGTCGCTATACAGTTTCTAAAGTCCTCGGTGGTTGTCTATAGCTTCACAGAGAGAGGCCCCCTGTATATTGGTTTTACAGCTACAAAGGCAGATAAAGACTATTAGTAGTAGAAGTGGTAGCAGTAAAAAAAAAATGCAGTCCGCACTTGAACGGGCCTTCTCATTAGACTCTCATCAGGCTTTAGCATAGCTCGGGGTTTGTGTTACACTTATGTGTGACTTATGTGTGACTTATGTGCGACTAGTCAGTTAATCAGTGTATACTTACTTTAATGTACTCGTGATAGATTGATTTCTCCACTAGCTCCCCTTTTCAACGTCATTAGACATTATTGTTATTATAACATTCCAAAATCTTCAGACTGGCAAAGGCCAGGGGAAATTTGATTAAATACATCAATCTCTATTAGGAGGCCGTACTAGGAACCCATACTTAATATATACAGACGAAAGAAGCAAGTGTACTGCTGGTATAAATTAAAATGACGTTTATGCAACCTGTCATTGTCCCAGACCTTCCTGACATTTAATAACAACATTCATACAACATTAAAGCAACACAATTTAATTTGTAATCTTGATAAATATTATATACATCAATAATAAATGGAACACGATGTGACACGTATTAGCATCACTTCATTTTGAGCATTAACTTGCCTTTGTCTGACAATATTCTTCTCCTTCTCATGTTATTACATTTGCGAGCAGTACTTACACAAGCAAGCAGGTCCTACATTTCTTATAATTAACTTTCTCTTGTTAATATTTCATTGGGGAAAAAAACAGAGCCAATACATATG
Source organism: Typhlichthys subterraneus (assembly GCA_027564835.1). NCBI lineage: Eukaryota > Metazoa > Chordata > Actinopteri > Percopsiformes > Amblyopsidae > Typhlichthys > Typhlichthys subterraneus. The sequence goes on along the minus strand of JAODUH010014215.1, from coordinate 15,543 downwards.
AATTTTCTTTGGCATTGCGTGCTGCCCATACGTTTGCCCACAACAAGCCTTCCACTGTGTCCTCTCTGCTGCCAACCATTGTCACACTATGAAGCACTGCCTCGTTTATCCTGCCTGACAGCTAACTTCACTTGAAAGCAGGACGTGGGGCTGCTTTGTTGTAACAGAGTTATTACCACTGCATGAAGATGTTTACATAGTATCTTGGAGGTCGTAAGTTGAAGCAGAGCTTTTCTTTGCGTTGTCAAAGTAATGCGTCCTATTGGCCAAGGCCACAATACTGATCATCAAAAGGCAAAATAACTCCAGACCACAAAGATCATACAAATAAGAATTTGCTCTACAGGTCTATATGCTCTTATGCAGTAGATTACAGTGCAGCTATCAAGAATTTTTGACGAGAACTACAATAAGCACCTTGAATTTCTTTACTTTATGATAATATGATCTAATATGATCTAACACGGCATGACATTTCAGCGTTAAACTGGTAATAACAGTGATATTAATGGCATAATACCAACGTTATGTGGTAGAAAGAAAGAATATATATTTCAAGAGCTAATGGACTTTTGAATGTTAAATTAGGAAAGTTTAATTTGACCGACATAAGACAGAAGAATATCCACTAAACAATAACTGTACTATGGTTTAATGGTCACAAATAATTAAACCAGAATCCCTTTATGGTCAAACCTGGTTAAGATAAACCATAACCACCACAGGACAAAAGGGACCCAGGTTTATTTTGTTGTCTGTGGTTCGTCATTCAACAGTATTCAACCTATTCCAAGGCCACTGTTTAAAGAACCCTCAGCGAGAGATTTAAGGGTTTCCTTAAGAATTCCTTAAGCACCCCAATTCCATATTCAGCTGCACGTACTGTATACGGTTTAGTCTTGGTTGACCAATTGGTACAAACCAGCTCAGACATGACATTAAAGCTTTTCTGGGAGGCATTAAGCTGGATGTCTCAAAAATATTTTTCATATTATTATGGTACATATGAGGTTGTTATATCTGGAAGAGAAAATGCAATTTTAACAATTCTTGGCAATCTGAAATGCATTTTCAACAGGCTGCCAGAAATTTGGGAGCCATTTTGATTCTGGTCTGGATTATAAGAGTCAAATCCAATGACTTGTACAGTATTCTTCCAATCAGTTTAGAAGAAATATATTTCTTATCTGTAGCATCGCATCAGAGGCTCTTGGCCTCTGTCTTCTCTCAGGTTGGAGAACCGTAACCATGACACTGACACAAGCTAGGTTAATCCTCATTTAAGGCATTTTAAGCCACAGGTCGCTATGAAATGCCTTAAATAGCAGCATTTGCCTAAATCCCAGTCCAGGGGTTTGTTCGGGGTCAGGGGCAGTTAGATATGTTTGACAGTGAGACTAGAAGGTAGAAGCCCTGGAACAGATGCTGGGAAGAGCCTTCAAACCAAAGGCCTGCCACGTTTCTTCCTCTGGTGAAAGACTAGACCACGTGGCAGAGTAAAATAACAGCATGCCTGGACACAAACATAATCCTTCCCATATCACACAATAATGGAGTTCGTATATGTTATCTCCAACATTGAAAGAAATGCGGTGATTGATACTTTTCTCTGGCTTTCTCTGGATATGGCTCTTTCTTTATACATTAGAATCACAAACATGCTAAGGTTTTTTTTTAAATATCTTGACATTTACAGTATTTGTCAACAAAATGACAAACAAAAATCATAAACTCGTAAATCAATAATATCATGTGTTAACAATGGTCTATCCTGCATTATGATGACCATCTACTGTTGCACAACAGCACACACAGTCTCTCTGCATGGAGAGAGGAAATAAACTGAATGGTGTAGCGCTCTCAGGCCTAAAGTCAGCAAAGACTCAGCTGGGACTTACAAAACAAAGCTGTAACATCAACCAGTGCAACTTTGGTTAACCAGAAAAGCTGTGTAAGCTTGAAGGTCTTCCAAAGCTAAAATGTTCAGTGCTTTACATGTAGCAAAGACAAACACATTGGTTAAGTGTAACCCAGGGGACCACTCTACACCAACTGGTTTTTCTTGTAAAGATCAGAGCTGGATTACTTGTTAAAAGTTCCCAAAGACTGAATAATGAATGTTATGACAATGGGGTACACAATCTTTTACTTTCATTATATTATAACCATTCCTTTTACTATGTGTCTACAACTGCAACCCTGCTACAATATAACCTAAAACTAGCAGACATTGTCTAAATAATATTTTTGTTATTATTATAATGTATATTATAATGTCCAATCTATCTATCTGCAGTATATGTCTGTCATATGGAATATGCTCTGACTTCCTTTGTACACACATTTCCTATTATATTTTGACAAATCAATCAAACATGGGTGAAATTGCAATCCTTACAGAGTTAGCATTTTGGACTTTTCCCAGAAAATTCACAGAGAAAAAATAATTGTTTTCATGACATTCCTGGGAGTCTGCCCAGAAAGAACATGATGACTTGGGCGACGAAAGGAGAAGGAGCTTGTGACTTCTGTCCGGAACAGATAACAGAGGCTTGCATTCCAGATAATAATTCAATTAAACACAAAACTATAGCATGTCCTTTGGTAGGTGAGAGTGTCCTGGAAATACATTTCAACAACAATTCACTGTCATGAAAAGTACATTTCTTCCATTAGGCAGTAATGCAATGATCAATTTCTGATGTATTCCTGATGTCTATAGTATATGCATTTAGCCATATGTTGTATTTTTAAACTTACTACTTAAATTGTATATGAACTGGCTATTTTTTAGATAATGCCTTTTTTCTATACTTGTATGTAATGTTTGTGTGAAATATGTGACATTACAAAAACAGGGTGTGAATGACATGACCATTATGTGTATATAACCTGTAATCAATTGATTTAATTGTTGTACAAACTGATGTAAGTAAAATGACATAGGCCTATTGTTTTATTTTCTATAAGCCTAGTTCATAACTTATTGTAAGAAAGCATACTAAAAGCTTGTTAATTCAAAAAGAATGCTGCATATAATGTTTCCTCCTTTTTAAGTAGGCTACTAAATGATGCAAATAGGCCATGGCGTGTAAATTGACAGTTTTATATAGTCACAATTGAATCCAAGAGTTTTATGTATTCATTAAAAGCAAGCAAGTAGACTGAATCCACCTTTAATGTGACAAACAGCAGAACAGCAGATTAGTGGCAGAACTCATAAAAGTCTGCAGGAAGAGAGAACCGATGGGGAAGCACAGTGGGCGTGGACATACACTGTAGCCTATAGGCTACACAAACGTGACGTAATGTAAGTCCGCACTGTGCTAGATCAGGCCTTCGCCAACTCTTCCTGTAACGCCCCCCTAACTGATGAGTTATAAAAAATGTCACGCCCCGTACAGTTGTCAATGAATGGGAAGATTTGCTATAGAGATTTTTTTTTTTTTTTTTTTACCAGGCTGCATTGCTAATTCTATATCTCGTCTAGTGAGCGCTTCACCTCCTAGCACTCAATGCTAACTCATGTTTCTTACTCAGATGTTAATTTTTCTCTCTACTATAAAAAATAAAATAAAATATTAAACAATACATTATATATTCTGCTCTCATGTACTTAGCACTTTAGTATAAACCACTTTGTTATTCAGGCCACTAGGAACGTTGTTGGATTATTTAGTTATATATCGATGTGGTATTGTAGACATGATGACAAAATGCTGTAACTATTCTGATATTATATTGGTTGCATACAATTGCTGGTTTATGACCTGTCCAACTGTACTGTAAGTCGCTTTGGATAAAAGCTTCTGTCAAATGCCGTAAATGTAAATATATTTATTTTTGCCGAAGATTTAGTCAAACATTTTAACATAAAAGTCTATGTGTATTGACTCACTTTTGCAGCCAGCCACAAGTGGCCATTCGAGGAACTGCAGAAGTTGGCACTTCTGCGTTGTATTTATTTGTCCATTTCTCAGCACTGGAGGTTCCCGCTTGGAGTGGAACAATGGCAACAGTGGTTTTGGACCGGCAATGTGGTGGCCAGCACAATACAATATGGCATATGCTTTTTAATGTGCAGAATACATTGCTGCTTCCATTCTACCACAGTTGAAAACAGTTGGCAACGTTCAAGCCTGACTTGGCTTGAGAATGGGTGAGATTGACACAGATTGACCAAAACAGCTCTTTATTTTGGCATGAGATACACTAAAGTCAATGTCATTTTGATTTTCATGCGAACATGACACAGGACGTATTAGCGTGAGTGCGACATGCTAAATGTGTGAGAATTGGCAACCCTGCCTACTATGCCTCTTAGCTAATAATGAAATGTTAATTGAGAGGTATTAACTCAAAATTAGCTAATTTGTGTTTAACAAGAATATGCTAATGTTTCTCGTAAACGTTGCATGAGAGTATAAGGGCCTCTATATCCTTTGTCACTGGAACAACTCAACTGACATGTAGGCAACATTTTACTTTTACCATGAGAAAGAACTCAGTTAGAGGACGGTTAAAATGTTTTGCAGTGATATTTTAAATAGGTTGTGATCCCCAAAGACACTCGGGCAGAATGTTAACTCGGCACTGTTGAAAATTATTTTAATATGCCCCAATGCTGTTTGCAAGCTCTGAAGGGGAAATACTGGGAGCTATCCCAGAATGGCTTACACATACAGAACTCTGGCGAGGAGGAGATGAAGACCAGAGACAATTTAGTAGAACTTAACTTGACACATTGATGAATGGTTCTGCAGAAAATATGACCACCAGATACCTAAAACCAACTCTCAGGTTTGGAAGGGTTGAGGGCGTGCGAGCGACACCGGCCGTTTGAACGGCAGCAGGTCAGATCAAAGGCTTCACTGATTGAGGACTATAAGTCAGTCTGCTGCGCACACAAGCTAGCAGGCAAAACAAAGAAAAGAAAGCTAATGTATAAATTAACAGAGAACAGGCAGAGAAGGCTAATACACAAGCTAATGCACAGCAGGCAGAGAAAGCTAATGTACAAGCTAATGGAGAGCAGGCAGAGATGGCTAACCTAGAGGAGAGAGAAAGCTAACGCAGTAATGCTAACAGAGAGGCAAGAGTCGAGAGAAAGCCTAGACCTGAGATACTGTGGGCCACACTTATATAAAGTTTGAGGACAAGTTAACCTGAATTTGGTTGGGCCGGTAAACAGTTTGGAACTTCTGAACCTATCCAATGCCCTGTGAAGGCAGGTGGGAGGTGATCTTAGCCTATTAGGCAGGGATTCAAACAGGAAAACGCAGCGATGACAGTCGTACTGCTCAAATCTTGTGCATAAAACAGAGATTAGAAACTGTTGCGTCATCAAAACTCCTGCCCTGCCTGGCTATATTATACAGTTATTGGGGGTTGGACTAACAGCCGAAACCGCGCTGAAACTGAAGTTGGCTGTAACCGCTACTTAAAATGAATTAGTGGTTAGCAATCAAGTGCCTTTAGTCCACATACGCACGCACACACACACACACACACACAGTACAGTATCCAAGCAGAGACGTAGCCCTACGTTTGATCTTTCTTCTCTTCCAATCTGAGCTGCTTGTACTGTCTCACTCAACAATCAGCATCAGATGTGTGTAATTGCTTCAGGTCACTGATCTAACAGTTGGGACAGATGCACCTGTGGCTGGATGAGACAATTGCACGTACTTGACAAGGAAATTAGCAGAGAGGAACATAGTACTCTATTTTAATCAACTGTGGTGAAGATTTCCCTGTAAACAGTGCTGTTTTAGCCGTAATCAGCAACACACTCCATGTGTGTCCCATTTCTATACAGCTGCCTGTGGACATACAGGTGTGTTGTTGGGGGCCACAACATTAGCTTTGCCGGAGTCGTCACCCAAGAGCTTCCTCTCGAGTTGGCTTGCTGTCTGCATGACCCGCCATTTATGCTGCGTGCCCAGACAACTCGCTAGGTCGGTTATTTCCTAGTTGACATGTCCGATTTTCGACCTCAAAGGGTTCCAGGTGCACGACGTATACGTAAATATAAACAAAAAACATGGCTGACTGTAATCATTACCAAATAACATAGTCAACATTGGCTATTTTGACATCAACATATAGAACAGGTTTTAATATATGTTAGCATGTATTATTGTTATTAAATACAGGCAAATATACTTAAATTGCCTTTTAGATGATGGGATTGTCTACATAACGCGCCGCCATTGTTGTGTGACGTCAAATTAGGAATTCGGTGCAGTCGGATCTGCCCCGAGTTCACAAGTAGGAACTCCGACTTTGAGCGGCATTCTATTGTATTTTTTCTAGTAGGAGGTCAGAAATTCTCGACTTCCGAGTTGTCTGGAACGCAGCATATGTTACAGTCAGGGAGGGGCGAGCACATCTAACAGCTCTAACTTGTCAAAGTTGTGGTAAAACCTTAAACCCCATGCTACACTCAGAAAACACTAGCTGGTGTACATTACAGCATTACAGTCTATCTTGGACCTGAATGAGACTAGTGAAAGAACAGAATAATGTTGACAGACTTTTTTTTCTTCTTTCTTTTAACACGCCGTGTTTGCCAATGCACGGTTGAACACGTCAACACCGCCGGCAGTACTGTTGTACATGGCAAACTGCGCGGTATCCCGTCACTCCTCTGTATTCCTTTACAGCCGCTGTACAGATTCCACGAAATGGTACGTAATCTATTGTATATAGCAGATGCATGCCATTGTTAGGAGACCCTGGTCCATGCTCGTCCACACGAGATGGACGTGTACGTATGCATGAATGTCTATACCTCAATGGGGTGGCAGTGCTACTCATCCTTAGAAATAAGAGACGTGAAATAGCAGTATTTAGTCCCTGAAAGGATATCTACTCCGAACCATGTTCACCATATACCGTACAATAGCTGAGCTAAATGATCATCCGGTTAAAATATAATCCTTCCTTTGGTGCTGTGGTATACGCTTTCTCCGTGCTATTGTTGCCCATTGTTAGCTGTAGGGGAACTGTTGTCGTGTCCTATTGTGTTTTCCCAGAGCATTGTCATCTATATGTCACGGGTATCAATTACGTCATTTCTAGTTTGTAAAGGTAATTATTGAAAGCCTCAAGGTCTGTAAGTACATGGCTGAACACGCTGAGTGCTCATTGGAACAAGGTGATGTCAGTCCTCGTCCACAGGTTTTCATTTCACCAGGTCACAAAGTAAGCATGCTCACTGTGATATGATGTATTTATTTTACACAGTATATTGCACTCCCAGAACTCCAATCCCAACGTCGATATTGCTCCAATGAAGTCAGCTGCACGCCATTGCATTTCATAGGCTCTGCAAGTGGACCATGTGGAGATAGCAAATCGGCCTTGTAAAAGTCTGGGTTTGCACAACGGCTGGGAGAGATTTCTTCTCTCTTTAAAGAAAAAGGGAAAAAACGAAGAGCGAGAGAGAGATTGATTCCAAGAGACAAGGTTTTACTGCAGAAAAAAAAGGAGAGTTCACAGGGATCTCTTCCTGGGAGATCGTCTTGTTTCTGAGATTACTTAAACAGCTGAGAAGTTCTCCTCAAAACGTGACCAGGACAGTATCTAACCGGGCCAGCCCAAGGTGACCAGATACCCCAGGGCCTGGTCTACCCCCTCTTACACAGGACACCGGAGCTGTTGAGCCTCCCTGTATGCTTGTAACGAATTCCCCCAATCCACATATTGTGAGTGTAATCTGCCTATAAAGACATGGTCGTAGTATGAGGTCTCAACTTGCTAATGAACTAGTGTGTTGCGTCTGTGTGTTGACTTAAACCACGGAGTTGAACGCTATCCACGCCAAATATTTCATTCTTTCCGCCTCAGATGAGCCCAAAATGGAACAGCATCCACTGCAGAGAGCCATGGTCAAGTTTCATGTATGCTATGTGTCAGTCATAATACATATTATAAATACCTTTTCTGTGTGAAATCCTTTGTAGCCTGCAGTCTGCTTTACTTCATTACTTACCTATTCCTATCCACATCTTAAAAGTAGAAGCAGCTGAAATATCCAGCTAAATCATATCCTGACCACAGAGGTGTTGGGCACCTTAAATGTCCCATTATATTTGGCATTAGCTACAGTACATATCTTTTGCCATACTGTACAGCCATTGTGAACGTCAAAGAATATCGCCTGAAAAGGGGCTTTGATGTAGTAAAACTGGATTTTGATTTGATCCGATGTGCCACCATCAAGTAATGACATACGATTTGTTAGTAAGGCTGAGTGACAGCTACACAATGTGTGACTGTGTCCTTCATATTAAAGGTGTTGCTACTCGCAGAGCCAGCCATTACTACGTAAAAATCTGGGACACAGCGCTAGGAAACCTAACGACATGACTCAACGACAGGTCTCGTACATATGTTATACTGTATAAGTAGGCTACTGTTGATGCTTAAATGAAATGGAACAAATGAAATTAGTAGGCTTTAAATAAAGGAATTAAATATGCAATGAAAATTGACTTCCTCACTTCCGAAAAGTCATATGTTCAGCACAGTTTCTGATGTGACATTGCGCTAATGGATTTATTTGGTAAGTCTGTTAGTCATTAATTGTACAAATAGAAATGTTTGTAAGTTTATTCAAGTGAACATTAACATTATTGTGTAGTTTGCTGTCGTCTCGTCCAAACCAAAATTTTCTAGCACACTATATTGTATACACAGTTAGCTACTGTACAGCTGTATCGTACCTGTACAGTCCAAAGCAAAAGGCCTAAAGTCAGTTTTAGTCGGAAATTAGTTGGTCATTTTTGGAACATTAATGATTTGCTTTATCATGTGAACAAATATCTTTGGTCAATTTGTTTGATTTTTGTTGCAGGGAAAAATATCATCTTTGCTGTAACTTCAAATAAAAGTCAACAGGACAACATGAATAAAACTATTAAATAGATATTTAACAACCTCTGATTGTTTTATATAACTATTTTCCGGTGCCAGTATTACTGACCTCCCCTTATCTGACCACAACAAACACATTCTTATTTGAAATATCTGCCCAGTTTCCTTTAGTCTTCACACATTTATTTTTTTACTTCTAACTTGTACGTGTAATGCATGCTCCTTTAGTCAAAATTATTTACATTATGTTTCTTTGTATTTGTAATTTGTAAGATGTCATTGAGTGTCTTGAAAGGGGTCCTTAAATAAAATGTAATATATGAAAATTCCATGTTTATTTGCCCGATGTTCATTTTCTTAACATGTTTTTAAATGTAGTTCAAAATAAAATCTAAACTCTTTGTAAATACCAAATATAGAAAATATTCATTGTGAAATAAAAACTTGTTAAAATATGCATTGTCTTTCATCCATTTTAATGTCATTTTACTTTGGGTAAATATTGCAGATCGCATTAACATTGAAAATATGTCTGTGTGGAGGTTGATTCTGCGTTTTTTTCAAGGGCATAAATTAAAGTTGACAAGACGTCATTTGAGGACGTGTATTTAACAGCCTAAAAAGACGTCTGGTAAACTTTAATTTATGCCTCTGAAATCAACATAGAAATAGCCGTCTTTTCAACGTTGAATCAACGGCAAAATGTTTCTGGGAGGGTTTCAGAGGGGAGCAGAGGGGGTGGGCTTTGGAGTTGTTGGTGTAGAAAGTCTTCCTCCCTTTCCTTAATTTTTAGCTAGTCCTCTTTAGCAACTCTTAAATCCTACCTGCAGCAGCATTATCAGACAAAGTGTCCGACTGAAACCAGTCGATACAGTAGAGCGGTGGTTCCCAGTGTGTATTAGCCGGACCACGTGTAGCGGGACCGCCCAATATGTGAAAATGTCGCTTACTGACTGACTGACCGACCTTGTTAAAAAGTGCATGCGCTACATTCTAGAGTAGATGGTGGTAATGCACCACGTAAACAGTAGGTGGCGGTAATTCATCAAAAGCATTGGCTCCCAATTTGTGTGGAGTTTCACAGAGGAACCTTGCATGCTAAACTATGTTTTGGCCTATGGTGTTTGATCATGCCCGAGGCCGACTGAGCCTTGCCTAGTTTTAAATTTCAAAATTAATGCAATGTGCTTCCCTGAATACAGTAAAACATCTTAAGGTGGAGTCAGAGATTATGTAGCTTGTTGATATTTGAAGAAAATAAAAACTTAATTTAATACCATACGGTGCTCGCTCAGAAGATTCCCCTCCACCCACACATTGGACATGCATTGCCAAGGCTAAGATGGTGTTGTATGGTGCTGTCTGCACCACTTTGCGTGTGTGTTCCCATTTACAGTAGTTTATCGTTTCATCTCTCGTTCCTCCGTATGTTGTTGAAATACAAACTACCGGTAAGTCAGATCTATAATATAAGCGAAAAGAACTACAAGTATTTCGGGGTCCATGTCGCCGTTGCCTAGTAACGGTCTCCAAACGACTTTTAACCACTTGAATGCAAGGCTTAAGCGTACACGACTTCGCATGACGTAGTCACAAGCTCACGAGTTCCATTTGAAGGCAGAACTATTAGAGGATGTATCCTCTATGAACCTGAGTCATGCACACAACATAAAAACCCGATATATTTTCCCAGAGTAAGTGTGATGTGTAGAGATTGTGTGTGTATGGAGGTGGTGGGGGTTAGGGGAAAGGCAGGCAAACAAGACATGCATGCACACCAACATTAAACCAGGGGGCCAGGGCTTATGTGTCCAGTGTGTATTTTGTGAGGTGCTTGTGACGGTGAGCAGTACAGTAGAGTTGACATCGTAGGAACGCAATGCTCTCATATGGCACACAGAACGTTGAGTATGGAAGGATAGTTGGCCCTACTTCCCCCTCCAGAGGCCTGGCTAACTCTTAACACGCAAACCATCAAACCTTAAAGTCTTGCACCTGTGCAATGGCATACGAACGCAAACACTGTCTGGTTTCCATGATGGCACCAAATGTTCCCGCTGAGCCAACATTTTCTAGAATATCAGCAGGCTGTCATTCCTGAAGGAGATCATGCCTGCTTGTATGTTGAGACGGGAGTTTTACAGAATTGGGGAAGACTATGCAGCTTTACGGTAAAGGGAAACCAACATAGTGTAGTCACGAAAACATGAAAGTCATCCCGATTTGCTCCTGCAAACGGACTTCCTCTAAATGAAGCAGTGCGGTCGGAGATGGGTGAATATCAGGGAGGACTCTGGTGTTTGAAACCAAAACAGCGTGACCTGACCGCAAAATATTCTCAGATTGCCCCTTAAACTAGTTTGACTGCAACAACCGCAAAAAGTCACCCGTAAAAGAACCACTGCAGCACAAATGTAGACAGTTCTACATTCATTCATGCCATTGGACTGTAAGTCTTTAATAATAAAACACCCTCCATACAAAAGTATATGTACATGGTTACTTAATGCACTGTATAACAGTTTATGGAAATTATCTAATAGGGTTCATACTATCTTATATACAATACTTTTCAACAGTCGTTGTACTTAACAGAAAAAAAAAACAGTGAGCTAGTGTCAGAGATTCCATCTTCACTAGAACAGCAACATCAGCATCCAAGTTTCTTCAAGATCCTCAGAACCAATACTGACTATGATATAGGTTTTAATGTCTGTCAGTGAATATAAAAAAACAAAACAAAAAATACTCACTGCAACATAAATAACGTAAATGATGCTGATTGGTTACCAGTGCAAGAAAGCAAGTAGTTAATTGAAATCAGGGAAACACGGAGGTCAAAGGCTAAGCCAAACAAACGCATGAATACGTGTTATTGACAATTAAGAGCCTGAGTGAGACATTATAATTGAATACACATGTAATTCAATTTTTGGTCTAATGAATACGACAAGTATTGGACATAACATTATCATTGATATAGAAACATTTTAAAACACGAGAAAGGGGCATACTGCAGGTCAGGGGGATGAAAAACCAACTGCACCGTGTGACACAGCGATGAGCCATAAGCTCTGCCACTCATTTCAAACCTCATGGCCCAGAGATGCAGTGTATAGAACAGTATTATGAGCAGATTGCTGGTGTTAGACACCCCCCCTCACATTGTGGAAGCAGGCTGTCACGTTCCGTTAGGCGACAGTACAAAGGTCATTGGCGGGATTAAAAGAAGATGAAATGTGATTGGCTGTATCGTGATTTTGGACCTCATCCTGGCCAGTTGTAGGGATGCAGTCTCTCTCTCTCCCCCCCCGACTGAAGCCCAGCCAGCCAGCTCAGCCCCATTTGCTACCCACATTTGCTACAGTCAAAAGCACAAGTATTGGGAAATTCGTTTTGAAGTTATTTAAAAATATTATACGTTTTTCGCGTTTCAGTTATGCTCTCGATAGGGTTCAGGTGTTTATTTTGTAGTTCTATGATACTACATGTAGCTCTTTGCTTGTGAGCCAGCAACATCGTGGCTCAAAGGTTCAACAGAACTTCAAAACACTGCAAAATTCCCCAAAGTTTTGTGTGCCAAGTCTTTACAGTTGTAATCACTTTCATTAGGGTGTTATTATAGATAGTAAGGTAATGTTACTGAAGCTCCTGTGCGTTCTGGTAATTGGTGACTTACAGACAAGACAATGATTTGCACTGTGTACCATAATAGTCTATTATGTGGCTAAAAAGACACTTGGATGTATCCAGCTACATTTGGGGAGAGAATCTGGTGATACAACCTTGACTTTCATATTTGCTTACAGCACATCATATTTCACAAGATGTACTAATATAAATATAGCGGTCAAACATGTAAAAGCACCACAGACAAGAGCTACTATACATTTAGATTTCACAGTGTAATAGACCAAAAGTGACACTATCCCTAGAAACTGCTTTTACCATACAATCTGGGCCAGCCTGCCCTGATATTTGTGAAATACATGGACCGAATAATGCCGCAGAAGATCTGCAAAGAATATGCTGTAGAATTGAGCTTTTACTGATCAGCTATACAAATACTGCTGTTGTATTATATTTATTTATACCATGTTACAACAAAATGTGTCACACATTGTCTGTAGTGCCTTTAAGGAGAGACCGGATTGCGACTGGCATTGTGCTGAGGTCACAGTGGACAGTTAATAAAAAATAAATAAAAATAAACACAAAACAAGAAAACATCCTTTTGTTTTTCATCCATCTTCAAACAATTGTGAATTGAACCAAAATACAACTCCAGCTCAGTCCCAATAATTCTGCTTCTAACTGCGTTACATTTGAAGGACTACAATAGAAATGTTTACACGTGCAAATTGGCGATTATCCCAAAACAACTCCTATGTATATTGATGCTATGATGATGAAGGAGGATCTCCTCCTCCTCCTCCCCATCTCCCGCTCACATCCCTGACGAGACAACCCTGGTCTCCACTTCCACTCTGGGGAAGGGGGGCGAGGGGCGTGCGTCCTAGAGCCCCTCACTTTTCAGAGTTAGAGCCTCTCACTTTTCAGAGTTAGAGCCCCTCACTTTTCAGAGTTAGAGCCTCTCACTTTTCAGAGTTAGAGCCCCTCACTTTTCAGAGTTAGAGCCCCTCACTTTTCAGAGTTCTTGCGCGGCCTGCGGAAGCAGGACATGTTCTCGCTGAGCGCGTAGATGCGTCGCGGCAGCTCCTCAAAGCCGGCCACGTCCAGCTCCCCCAGCACCTGCTCGTCGCACTCCACGGCCACCGCCTGGTCCACGGGGATGCAGGGGTAGTCCTCCGCCCGCACGCCCCCCCCGAGCCCCAGGCCTAGCCCTGTGGCCTCCGTGCCCATGATCTCCTCCGCCTGCTCCACCGGGCACGGGCCACAGGAGGGCCCCGCCGCCGGGGGCCGCCTCGTCGCCAGGGAACCGTTCATGGCGCCGGCGTGCTGCTGGCTGGCAGGGCCGGCTTCCTCACCACCGGACGCCAGCGAGGAGCAGCGCTCGGAGGGGAAGGACGGCTCCTCCTGCTCCGCCTCTTCTGGACCTCCTTCCCTTCCTCCTCCATCTAGCCTGGCCTCCATCCTCTCTCCCTCCGTCTCCAACATGACCTCTCCTGCTTCCTCCCTCTCGCTCTGCTCCTGCAGCTCCACGGGCTCCAGCGTCTGGGTCAGGAGGCTGAAAGGAGCCATGTCGGCGTCCATGGAGGAGGACAGCTGTGTGGGGGAGGGCGGGGGCGCGTGGTCCGCCTGCCGTCCGGAGGCCATGGCCGTTTTGTAGCTGGGGGGCGGGGTGGCCGCGTAGTACTGTATCTTGTCGTCCGCCGCCTCCGAGCTGGCCCGCTTCCTCCTGGAGCCCCGGCCCCTGCCGCCCCCGTCTGGGGAGGGGCTGCCCGCATTGGGGACAACAGACGTGCCGAGCTGGGACTTGACGGGGACAGGGATGGAGCTGGAGACTTGGTGCCGGTCACTGTGCATGGTGGAGGGAGGGAGGGAGGGAGGGAGGGGGTTAGGGGGGGAGGGAGGGGGAGAGAGAGCGAGAGAGAGAGAGAGAGAGGGGCAGAGAAAGAGAGAGAGAGGCAGAGAAAGTGAGAGAGAGGCAGAGAGAGAGAGAGAGAGAGAGAGAGAGAGGCAGAGAGAGAGAGAGACAAAGAGAGAGAGAGGGCGCATTACTTAATCAAAGGGGAAAAGGGGGTGATATTTAGAAGAAGCCTCCCCACACAGCCAGAACTACCAGGCTACTACAAGGTCAGCATAGTGGTCTGGGTGATCGACTCCCAGCTCATGGATTTGAGCCCCAGAGAAGGCCTGAAGCAGCCCTATCTGTAATGTGCATGTTGTATACATCAGGATCCCCACCACCTAAAGTGAAGTCCACTGCCCTTGACGCTGTCCCTTAAAGCAAAGGTTGGTTCATCCCCCAAGCAAAACCTTCACGTCTATGGAATACATGAAGGTGGAAAGAATAGAGAAGATGGACCTGCCTCTGCAGTCTGACCCATTTTAACCTCTAGCTGTCTGGAGCCACTCAGTGGGTATCCACCCAAATATACAAGACTTTAACCTTTTCCTCAACATAACAGATAACAGACTCCCCCTATAAATAAACGTAAATATTCATGTGCATACGTGCATCAACCGCGTACAGCAAACTTTACTTTGCACAGCAGTCTACTTAGTAGAAAGCTTACGCGCTCACCTACAGTTATCTCTTGCATCACAGTGGTGGATGACCGGGTTCGAGGATGAACAGAAAGGCCCTCCCTCTGCGCTCACCGAGAGCCACATGTGGATCAAAGTGAAGTGGGCTTTTCATAGACAGGGTCTGCTCACTGCGATTGTCTAGTGGGAGCACCAGTCACGCCAGAAGTCTCATTTATCTATCATCTCCTGTGACGGTGGGGCCCAAAGGCCAGTAGCAAGGGAATAAATCATAAAACTTCAATCGTGTGTGTATATGTCAGTGTTAATTCTGGCAGCAATTGTAGGTTTAATCTAAAGGCCCATTTATGCTTCTGCGTTGCACCTATGGGGACCTTGCAGCGTACCCTACGCCGTAGACCAGGGGTCGGGAACCTATGGCTCTTCCGGTGACGGCATATGGCTCCCAGACAATTTTGAGTTGAAATAAAAAATCAGTTTGGAACTGATTTT
>JAODUH010014204.1:5752-27838 GCA_027564835.1 Typhlichthys subterraneus | reverse complement strand
AACACCTCCCAAGGGAGGCGCCCAGGGGGCATCCTTACTAGATGCCTGTACCACCTCAACTGGCTCCTTTCGACGCACAGTTGACTTGTAAACACTTAATATAAGTCGTTTCCCTCCTTCCTTCTCCAGTACTCCACAGTGAAACCCTGCAGTGCTAGGAGGTTGTGACATGGAAGTGGCTTAGCAGGCAAGATTGATTCTGTACTCTGGCCAGGCTTTTATGCTAATTTGTTGCTAACCTCCTAATCCAGGTGGTGGTCCACACTGAAACATATCTGAAGGGATTTAGCCCACCCGGCAGGCAACAGAGTTGTTAAAGATTTGTATGTAACAAGCGGCGAATGCATACCCAACTTTAAATTAACTTGGGATGTTCCAGAGAGTATTAGGGCCCAGCATGTTTGCTATAATTATGTCTCATGTAATGTCCCAGAAACACATAAGGAAGTTAATTTGGTGTGTTGACAGTATAGATGTTTTGTAACGTAATACACCCCCAGAGTTGTCTAAAAAGCTCACAAAGGAATAATTATGTGAGTAACAAAGGTGAGAGCATGGCCTGTTCAAACACCTACAGTACACACTGGTTGCAGACTGAGATACTGTATACAGTGTAAATGCTGTACTTTGCTTAGAGACTGTGAAAGTGACTAGAGTCTAGTAGTTTCTAGTAGTTTCTTCTATTAGTGATAGTACTGTATGTTGAAGATATAAGAAACATTATGAATTATACATGTACAATTCAATGGAAACATTAACACTGTCCATTTACATTTTAAATATAGACTATTGGTCAAGATTGGTAAAGATAGGACCTTACAATTTATTTGTTTACAACATTGGTAGCTTGTACACAAACGCGTAAATTTGCTAATATAGTGTTTTCTGCATCATGCAATATGTGCTGTTTTATCTCAAGTCTGAGCTTGCCGACTACACGGTACTGTAAATCAATGAGATTTGGACTTCATAATTGTATGTCACTGATAGTTCAAGTCAAAATTGAAAATGTTAAATAAGCTTAAAGAATGTAGAGACATCCCGATGCTAACTTGATTTGCGCTATTAGATAACGAAGGTAAAGTGGTGGCCATCTTGAACCTAATGACTGTGAGAAATCACAGTCAGAATGAAGAATGAAGTCAAGGCATCTTAATTAGTTCACAGGTAATCAGATTGTTTTGCCATATACCAGCTGCCAGCCTTTCAGTGTAAACTAACAGCATTATCCTTGAAGGCAGCAAGGGTGCCATATGTTAGGCCCGGAGCAGTCAAATAACAGAGGGGGACTTTACATTCATCTGCGTCAACTATTTTCTTCTCAGACAAATAGGGATACATTTAAAAGTGGCTACTGTAATTGATCTGACTGATGAAATGGCCAACCACATTATACAATTCTACTCATCCCAAAAGAGGGAAACTGTGGGTAAACAGTAGGTAAATTAATCTGTTCGGAGAAGACTAAATTAATTCATCTAGTGTGTGTCTGTGTAATCAGTCACTCATGGTCTGGCCTTAATTAAGTGTGGTGTCCAACGGGATGGCTCATTGTGGAGCGGTTGAGTGGCTCTTTATTGTGGTCTTATCTGTCACCAGTGGATAGCAACTTTTAACTGAGGCATGATGCAAATGAGACACACACACACACACACACGCATGCTGTAGAGTAACTGTTTCACAAAGCCACAGGTAACAGAATCTACAATTTTAAGAGTAGGCTACTCCACAATTGAAGTGTAGGCTGCTACACAACGTTAACCGGCTGGCCATTGTTACATAGGCCTACTATGTATAGTCACCCTCTTTATATCGCCATTGTGCGCATCCCGGCTTACTTCCCACAGAATAAATATCTTACTGTGCAAGAAGATACAATTGTCTCTGTTTAAGAATATGTGCTGTTGCTGATACTCAGACATCCATGTCCATGAGGCAATTACGGATACATGTAGCGGCATATACTTTTTAACCAGATCTAATTCATCACTTATGTTAATTATCCAATATCATTCTGTTATATCCTTTTAATCTCTGTCATAGTATTGACATAGTATTGACAATGTCGGTTCTCGGAACCCGATTCATTGACTGCCTGTAGTCATTTGCCACTCCGTTGACTTTCTTTTATTGCCGATACTGGAGGACAAACTTCTAAATCTAAAATGTATCCAGCCCTCCACCTCTGTGATCAAAACGTTGATCTATCTCAGTCAGTAACATATATTTTTGTCTTCTCTTTTTATTTACACGTTTTGCGGCTGGATAAGCCATTGCATATTGGACAAAGGATGAGGACATGGGTGCATTTATTATCATTTGCATAGTAATTTATGGGAGGTGGTAAGGCTGGGTCAAAGGCTTGTGCAAGTACATTAAAATACAAGTTTATTGGGATGTACAGTATGAAGGAAAGATGCGCAGGACCTGGCGTATGCATGGTTTCATACATCTGTATATTTCTGTGCGTACGCACTTTTCGAGTTTTGTGAGTACGCCAACTTTTAGTATGAAAGCTGAGTAATTGTTCATACATGAGGCCCCAAGTGACAAAAACAATGCAGTAAGGCTATCAGACATTCTGTATTGCTTTCACATTCTCCTGTAGAGCAACTTTTTGTTATGTACTATTATCCCTGCTGAGGTCAAAAATACAGACATGCTGTACTCTTCTGTCCTCTTCTGTGTCTTTTGTTTGGGGAAGTAACCTTCCTCAAGCATTTAAAGTCCCTGATATTGCCTGACTTGACCCAAAACATTACAATATTCCTTGACTTTCCATGTCTGGAATAGACTTAATTAAAATCCCATGATATTACAGAATTTCAATGACTATTGGGAACCCTGTAATATAGTAATTTATAGCAAGATGTGTTGCTTACATCATACAAATCTAATTTTATGGTTATGGTTTTTCATCTAAAAAGGTAAAACAGTAATCTGGTGTTCATTTGCAATAAAGACAATTTTCAAAGTGGTAACAGCACAAAGTGTTATAGCCTACTGAACATAGTGTAATGAAAATAATATAAACCAGGAGTAGACAAATACTGTAATTTGTCATGCAACCATACCGATATCATTTTCTTTTTACATTTATCTGGCTCAAAGTCCGTTTTGTGGCATTGCTTTTTTTAAAGATGCATGTGAGTGAAAAGCTACCAGCTCTGACAGAGGCAGCAGGAATTTATTAAACAATGCTACTGTACAATGCTAGCCAGGCCAATAACAAAGCCCAATAGTCTACTGCATATTGGAATGATTACCAACCATTGACATTCTCCATCCATCTAATCTCTGTCCGAATTATTCATCAGAGTTGCAGTCAATTATATAATGCATTTGCTTTTTTGAGAGAGGGGCCCCCTGGTGGCCACGCAGTCACTTCGTTTGCTTATGCGTCAGGCTGGCTCTGTTTGAAAATGTGTACAGTTGTTATGGCTAATCCAGTCCATATAAACTAAGGTTTGGGGAGTTGCCGACACACACTCGTAACGTCATATAAAGCACGTACGGAGAATATTTACAACAAAAATATGTTGTTATGACTTTGTTTAATTGGCCACTCCGGTTGACTTTTTACTAAAGCTCCACGATGACAAGGCAAAACAAAATCCTATTTGTGTTCCAGTATCCAGTATACCACTTCCAGTATCTAGTTGATTCCCTAACCAAACTGATATAGTTTGCACAATTCCAAATGTGTTTTGTAGTAAATTAAAGGAAGCACTTTCACATGAGCTACCAGTCCAAAACCAATGGGAGCGGCATATTCATATTCCTGGGTTTGGTGGTGTCACGTCTTTGGCAAGGGCGTCTGAATTGCTCAGAGCACAATATACGACATGACTCTAGTTTCAAGCACGCTGTGCTCGCCCTTTCCCATTTCTCCCCTCCATTGTACTAAATTCAGATGATTTGTACACACCATGTGACCTTTTGTGCACACCACATGTAAACCATGCTGATTGCCTGCCTTATTATGAAATGTTCCATTAGGAATTCTTAGTGCTTTCTGCCCCACTGTCGGCTGTCGCCCCTGCAAGCGGAGTATTGAATTACAGCCGCGCTGATAAATGTGTTGCCTACAGACCCCCTAAGGTTTATTAAAGTGCCACGGTGACCGGAGACCATTTTTTTCTGAGTGGTAAACACACAGGCAAGACATAAGAGTGAAAGCACAGGTGGGAGATAGCTCTCCGCTGGAAATAGAGGGCCGGAAATGTTCCTGCGTTGGCTGTGTTGCTGTGTACACCCTGTATGCATTCACACTGCACTTTTCAACATTGAAAAATGTGACTCATTATAAGCCAAGGTCACACTACTTCTATTTAAAGACATTACAATATGTGGCCTGGTACGAGTGTGGTGGAGGGCACATCTGGGATGTGAAATAGATTTTTAACTGTATCCTATTCTGTGTGGCCAAGGTTTAATGTGGCAAACACTAAAACAGTGAAAAAGCTTAGCATGTTCTCTCCAGATACAGCAGAAACGGGTGCTATTCTATTTGTAACCATCACAACACATTCTTATGTGATAACATTTAGTAAGGACTAAATGACCAATTAAATGTCTTAAAAACCCTTTGTGAAATGTGTGGCCATCAAAAATACATACAGTAAGACATAATTCATTTTTTCTTTATTAATGATGTATTTTTATAGTAGTACTGTACCTGCTTTCTGTCATGTCAGTTGTAGTTGCTATTTTCAAGGCAAGATTGTGTACAGCCACGTTAACCTCTTCACCATTTTGTAGAATTGTTCTTCTCCAAACCATCCCCATACAGTATGTCTAATGACCAAGCACCTAATATGTACGCGGTCATGCTTTGTAGCTACAACAAAGGAGATAAGTAGAGTGGGGTTATCGGCGCTAAGAGGTACTATTTCTACACATACTCGACATGCTTCTTTCACCACACGCCCCCACACACACGTTTATGAACAAGCACATGGGCAAACACGCACACAAGCGCACTTCTAATAATAATAGGGTGGGAAAACAAGGAATGTGTCCAGGCTAGCAGAAAGCCTCCATGGATGGTTTGGCAAAACAAAATGCAGATTTGCTCATTCCCCTCTACTGTGCTTTTCTTGTGCAATCAGTTCGGTTGGTGTGTTTCAGCGTTCAAGGCAAGACAACAGGCTGTGGTTATTTATTTACTAGTCAGTGCGGTTGCTGGAGCGTGAACGGGAAGGCTGGTCACAACGCACTGCTGACTAAAGCAGACTGCAGCAGACGTCAGCTAGGCCAAGCCGTAACAGACATTGGATCCACGTTTTCTAATGAGAGAGCCAGGGGGAACTGGCTGGTTATCCTCACAATGGGCAGTTAGACGTCTATGTCTGTGCATTCATGTACAGACGTTCATGGGTTCCAAATTAACTTATGTGAAAGGTTTTTGAGATGATGAGGCAAGTCTACATGTTACATAAAGAGGTGATACAGCTTCTCTTCTCTTCTCTGTTTCTGCTACTTTATTCTTAATGGGAGGACAAGTGCCCATTGGTGAGGCATTCGGGTTAAAATAAATACTGTAAATAGCCCATTATTTGCCTTCCCTGTTCTGTGTGAGGGGGGATACTACTCTGGTCTGTGTGAGGGGGGATACTACACTACTGAACTAAAATATTATAGGATACATTCTTGCTTTTCATTTCCCAGACTGGTTCGCCAAAATTCATTCTTGTCACTTCAATTCAAGGCCTTTTCTATAAACAGTACAGCAATTCAAACTGACAGAGGATGCTGTCAGAAAAATGACAAATTGCCACAAAATATGCTATTGCATTGTCAATTTCCTGCCCTGACATTAAACTTGTGCGGGGGGGTAAGACAGAAGAGATTTTCCTGGTTTCTATCCACAGTTAAGACATTTTATTTTTATAGAAGGAAGTTCCAACTCTATCCCAAAATATGTTGAGTCTGTCCAGGGGATCAGAACCAGGTCAGGAGTCCACTTCTGTAATCACTACCGCACACCCTCCACTGACTGACCAATGGCACTTTGGGCCTTTTGATGTTTATACTGTGTTCCCCTGCCCACTGTGCCGATTGCTGCTCCCTGCCAAGGAGCTCCGACTTGAAGTATGTAGGCCTTACCTGGTAATTGTATACCCGTGCAAAGTCTCTGCCGCCTGGGACGCACCTACCTGTGTGAGCCCTATACCGGCTGCTTTTAATCAAACCTTAAGCAGCGCAGTCAGTGGCCCGCCCAAGATTACTCCCCCTCTCACCCCAACACGATGCTGACCAACCTCCGAACCCCCCCCCCCCCCCTCCGTCTTAACGGCCATTTGTCATCCAGACACAGACTAATGCCACTTGGCCTCTCTGTGTCGGCGGTGCTATGGAGTTACAGGGACGTTTCCCTAGCCAGCCTCCTCACTCAGCGGGACAAGCTGCTGGCATTCACGTAGAGTATAGGCGGCTGATTCATGAGGATCAATACTCTATTATTATGCTGCTAATGCACCTGAAACTGTCCCCAGGCTAGAACAGAAGAGGCGGGCACTCGAACCAAAACAAATCCAAACACAATGTGAAGGAATAATGCTTAGTAGCTACAATGTTCTACAATGGTGGAACGAGCTTCCGGCAACAGTCAGGACTGCTGAAACATTACCTATCCTCCGCAAGAGACTAAATACTAGGGATGGGAAGATATTACCGTTTATCTTGACGATAATCGTATCGTAGTGAATGTCCATTATCGTTATAATCATGAATATCCTCACGTAAATGTGAAAATTCTCACAAGTGACTTGAAAAAAGCTGTCTAGTTCACTTGTACAGTCCAACTGTATTTCTTGACTAATTGCAGGGGGGGTTTAGAGGGTGACAGACCCTTGTAAGCTCCTTATTTGGGGGAGCATTTGGAGTTGTTTGTGTGGAGAGGAGGACAAACAAAAGGCAAAAGCCTGGTTGACATAATCCACTGAACTGCCATTGGACTGTACCCTGTAGCAGCCTGTTGAACCACGGGGGAAAGAAGGCATAAACGGGGGGCAGAAATAATGTATTTCCTCTCTTTTCTGTTCCTGTGCGCCCATGCCATGCCCTGGCTGTCAGCAGGTAGCAGGGGAGAGAAAAGCAGAGAAGCCTGTTAGGCGTGGTGGGCCACCATTCTGCTTCTGTGCCCCCTTCCTTTCTAGGCAGGGCCATACTCCCTCCTTCCCATAGCCTCCTCTGCCCTGCGGGGGCAACATCCAATGCCTTCGTCTGTGGGTATAGATTGTGCATTCCAGTTATGGCACGTCTGAGTCATTGGTATGCGGGGCGTGTGGTGCGGACGGGCGAGCGAAGGTTTATTGAAATGCTCTCTTTTTTCTCCGGGTAATTGCTTGGGCTTGCACTGTATGTCTGCGGTGGATGCTGTCTGTCTATCTCTCTCTCTCTCTCTCTCTCTCTCTCTCTCTCTCTCTCTCTCTCTCTCTCTCTCTCTCTCTCTCTCTCTCTCTACACATATCTCTCAGGCCTTCCGCCTGTCCCTCATCCTCATGTCACTCAAGGGCCCTTATTACTTTATGTATGCGTTTAGACATTTCCCTTACCTCATGTGTGCACTGAATTCTTAACTAACACTAGAACAAGCATGGAATATGATTATGGGCCTTTGTCTGTTTTAAATTAGTTCTGATCCGGAATATATTATATTGAATGCAGTTGGAACAAGGTTCATATTCTGTGTTTTAAACTTGGAAATAAAATACCAAATATATCAAATGTTTCCTCTTCGACACGGTATTTGATATGTAAATTCATATTTCATTTTGCAATATGTATTTGTCTTATATATTGTAGTTTGCATGTGCTTTAGGTATTCCTTAATACAGTTTCTGAAATGGAATGTCATATGGGTATGATATGGGTCAGCTTCTTGGGTCAGAAGTTGTATTGAAGGCTGCAATACAGTATACTGTGCATTAGTGGATGCACGGAACAGTCCCAATTACTTTTCCCTTTGAAATGAGTGTCTGACTTTGTTCTTTATGAAGGTCATTCTCTATTCTACTGTCTCCATCTCTCTCTTCCTTGTTGTCTGCCTTTGTCTAATTTCCTCTAAAAACCTTTCCTGCTTTCCCATATTCTGTTCACGCTCATTTTGTTTTACTCCATGGCCTCTACATAGCAGTCCCAAAGAGAGATGTGTGTGTGTGTGCGCGCGTGTGAATGTGCTTGTGCTAGTGTTTGAACACCAGCAGGCTTGTCAATATGTGATTCCAGAGCTGATTTCAGCAGAGCAGTTTGGCTTCTCCCTGGCTCCTCTCACTAACCCCCTGGCTGTGGTGGAGGTGATGGGGAGTTCATTTTTGGAATCACATCTGAGTCTGGAATATAACCGTGGGGGGCTGGAATCACAAAATCACAGTTCGCTTGTTAACAGAAGGGAGAATTATGAAAGCAAGTCAGCACATACTGGGAAGATGATGAACGACACTGGTCAGTTCACCCTGGCTAATCACATGGAACCTGAGGAAGAATGATTGGCTTGTGTGTGAATTAGGGGTGTTGCGATATACCGGAATTGACGATTACCCTGATAATAAAATAATAAATATTGATATCGTGCTGAAAATATATATATATGTATGATGATATTGTCTAATCCAGCACCTGCCTTTAAACCCAATGAACGCGCGACTATAACTATAATGCACGGCTCTAATATTTCTAAAAGACAATAGCTTCACTGTGGCATGTTGGTGTATTATAAGAAATTAGAGAAGCTACTCTTTACATTGATAACAAGAATAACATAGCCTGAGCTAGAAAGCATGCATCCCCATTGCCAAAGTTCACCATCCAACATATAGGCTACCATCAACACATTTTTAAGACTTGACATTCCAATCCCTTCAAAAGCAACGAATATTGTTAAGTTTCACCTTTTTAGGGTTTCTATGGTAAACATTGGTCACATATATTTATGAGTCACAAAGCTGAATTCCAGCAAGGATTTCACACACAAAAAAAGCTTTGATACCTCACAACAAAAGCACACAATAAACAAAGTTGAAGATTAATTTGATTTATAGAATTAGGCCTCTTATTTGTATATACAGCCACAGACAAAAATTAAGAGACCACTGCAGCAGTTTCTCAGATTTTTTAAATTTTTACTTACATTTGATGTATGTATTTTTAGATTTGAATTCATAGAATTTTTACATTTACAGTATATTTATAATATTAAATTTTAAAGAATGTGCAGAGGTCTCTTAATTTCTTTTGTAACTGTACAGTATTGACATCGCGATATCACTATTGTGAATTTATTTTGTCCACGATAATTGTAGGGAAAATCTGAATGAGTGTTTGAGAGAGAGAGAGAGAGAGAGATTGAGCAAGAGATTTTCAGATGGTTCACTTTACATGGCATCAGTATAATTCTATGATAGTTGGTTTATAGCTCTATAAAATGGCGTTAACCTAATCCTGTGTTGCAGCAGGTTAGCACACTGGCTCATAAAAAGCAACAGACCTGCTGAACCTAGCTCAGCTGACGTGCAGAGGTCACCTCCAGATGGCCCAACGCCTAAACACAGTTTGACTTGGCTTTGTTCAATGATGCATGTTAGCCATATTGACCACCAGCGAGACGGTCTGACCTTGCCTGATAATGGCCTGTCGGTGTCACGCGTCTTCCCACGCAGACGTTCTATTTAAATTAATTTACATTTATTCATTTTATTGTGTAATACTTTTGAATTCTGAATGTTGGATTACGCTGATAGAATATTAAGTAATTTCTGAAATGTTACTAATTTAAAAGCAGTTGTGACAGAAATAGTGGTGTCACTATCCTGATATTAGCGTATGATTATAGCTGTGGTAGACCTTCAGATGTCCCAATTTAAATGTTTTCTTCCTTTCTTCTGTAACCTATATTTATAATTCCTTTCCACACCAAGTGCTAATGAAAATGCTAATGCTAATTACAGTGGCTTGTTAGGGGTTAGCCTGGTCCATAGTCTGGACTCATGTCATACATGAACTGAACAGCATGCAATAGTGGTTCTGTGGGTTTACAGTCCTTTTTCACACTTTCTCACTGTTTGGCTAATGTTAACATTAGCAATGCTAACGTTAACATTAGCGTCTCGTTTTCATATAAAGACTGTGATGTAATGGGGTGTGAAGACGATTTCAGTTGGGGACGGAGGGGACAGGTTTGGTAGTGAGACAGCGGTGGGCGTGGCCTCCACCACTCCCTTCTGAGTGCGAGGCTGCATGGGATGACGTTATGAAGATAGATAGGGGGATAAAGGGGGGGTGCGGGAGGTGGAATGGAGGGGCTCTGCCTGCCTGCTGCCTCTCCCCATAGGTACAGCTGCCTCTCAGGCTGCAACAGATGTGGGAGCACAGGGGGAGGAGGAGGAGCAGGCCGACGACTCCTGCGTGAATTCGCAGATTTTATGTTCCTGATGGATAAAGCTTGTATCTGTAGCTTGTTACTGTAGCTTGTCCCAGGCTGCTTCTATAGCTTACTATAGCTTACTCTAGCTTACTTAGCTAACTTAAAGCTACAGCTGTAGCTTTAAGTTAGCTGAACTCAACCTCTTCTTGTGTCACTAACCTAGTTTCACTTTCAGTAAGCTCACTTTACATGCTGGCCCCGTTTGGGGTTCACTTAAAGCAGAGATGTCAGAGACACAAGGCCCGCCAGCAGGTTTCACTTGGCTGATGCAATGCCTGACACCAAATTACACAAAGATGACAGCTTTTGCATCAAAGATACTTTGTATGTGGGTTCCTTTCCCGGTTCACGCCATAGTTCACCCGCCTGCTGTACACTCTTACCACTCAGGACCCAGCCTCCCGTGTCATCTGGGCGTTATGCACCAACCAAGCCACAATCACCAGAATACTAAACCCCTGTGGGCTTCAGTAGCCTGTTCCTTTTGCCAACATGATTGTGAGGCATTGTGCTTAGCAGAACCTGCCATTGTACCTTGCTCCCTTTCGATTAAATGTAAACGCACTGCACGCTAATCTGCCTTTGCTCTCCTTTGTGTTTTATTCTTACAATATCTATGCAAGCAGGCGTTCTCTGTGGTGAACATTAACAAGTCCAAATTGCGCAATCGGCTGGCACAGACATTCAAATTGCATAATGAAAATCGCAACTGCCCAGAAACTTGTTAACCTGACATGCCAGATTAATTGTTGTCACAACTCCACGGCGAACCTATACTAAAGCCTTGCGAGAACAGGATAATATTGCAAGGCTAGAAACTGCTACCTGATGTCGACAAGCTGATAAAAGCCAAAAAATGTCAGGTGTCCACCAGTAAGTGAAAGCAGGCTTCTTTTTCCACATTTATTTGCCCTTATGTTACAGTATCAGATATTAAAACGAACAATATGTAACTAAATATAAAACATTTTTAAATGATATTTGTTACACTTATAGTATGACATGCTACTTTACTTTTTGGAATTTTACATTGTGGTGTTTTCATATGCCAGGCTACTGAGGCCAGCATATCATTTCTTATTGATTGGTAAAGATATTCCGGACAGAAATGTATTATTTTATACCTAGATAACCTGCACTTTTACATGTATAATTAATTAATAACACAGATTTTTGTTTTTAATAGTTGTATGAGTAGGAAACATACTTAGCCTAGGAAACATAGGCTAAGTATGAGTAGGAAACACACTTAGCCTTCAAGGCCTACTGTTACATATCTGTTTTGTGTGTGTGTGTGTGTGTGTATGTGTGTAACAAATAATCTTTTTAATTAATTTCGACACGCCAGGGAATAAGCCTACACTTTGCTTGAGGCTACATTTAAATTAGAACAATTGAGCTAATCCGTAGATTTCAAGAGCCCGGGCAGCTAAATCAATTCTAAACTCAAATAGTCAGACTAAAAGAGAATTTGACATTTCCAAACTATTTCTTTCACAAAGGATTACCAAGGCGCTTTTCCACCAATGGCACAGTCTGAGTTTGATGTGTCTATTCTCTAGGTTCTTCGTTCTTCATGGGAATTACTTAACTAATATAAAGGGGAAACTAAGAAATGAATAACTATTATCTATTAGAAAATGAATTACATTACATTTGTATAATTGTAGTACAAAAAAACAGTGTACGTACAATAAACCCGAAGATGAGGGTTGTATACTTTGTGTTTATTAGTAAATTAAACACACTAAGACTAATTACTAAGTAATTTCACCTGTGTCCTTTTTCCTGACCATTTCAATCCTTTGTCTCTACTAAGATGCAGCATGCCCTTCTCATGTTATTTGTTATTTCACTTTCTGTCACCAACAGCCTTTTTCACACACTGTCCTTGTTTATCTTGCCCCCACCCTTGTCCGCCCTGGCTGTGTTTGTCAAATGGGATTCTAACGGAAGACAACTGACTTCAGCGTCAGAGGATCTGTGGTGTGGGTGTGTTTGACTGCTGAGCCGCGCTGTAAAGCCTTCCACCCCAGGGCGCTCTCCGTGAACGGCAGCCCATTCGGACACAATGGGGAGGGGGAAAGGGAGGGGGGGCTGAGAGCTGAGGTTGCCATATACTTCCCTGTTGGAAGTCTATCGAGTGCTGGAGTTCACACTCCAGTGGCTTGAGCAGCACATACACTGCAGTATGCAATGTGTGTGGCGAAGCCATTTACCATTTGGGTCTATTTTTACACCCATTTGCATTAGAGAGAGCACAGAGAGCACGTGCTCTCTCTCGCTGTTAGGTTGGCAGCACTCTTCTCCACTCCTACTCTCACAGAGGTCATAGGCTCTCGACCGCTCCCTACCCTGCCCCATAATCACCCAGCCACAAGCACTTTCATGCATTGCGGTGTTCTGGCGGGCATGTTAACACCAATCGAGAAGTGTACTATACCTTTAAATCCCAGCTCAGGTTGACACTATACTTCTATGGTCATCTGCAGAGATTGCCCCTGTTAGGAAAGGAAGCATATCTCCTGGTATGTCATGCCGTTTATCTGGGCTATGGCCAATCTGGTTTGTTTTGACAGACTGGCTTCTAAGAGAGGTCATTGAGAGGTCTTTGTCAGAGCAAGTGTTTTCTCTTCTTGTTCTGCTCCAACGTGAAGGGATGAGGGAAGGCAGGGGGCTAC
The DNA here is from genome assembly GCA_027564835.1 of Typhlichthys subterraneus. NCBI lineage: Eukaryota > Metazoa > Chordata > Actinopteri > Percopsiformes > Amblyopsidae > Typhlichthys > Typhlichthys subterraneus. The sequence goes on along the minus strand of JAODUH010014204.1, from coordinate 14,731 downwards.
AGTATACTGTGGTGAACTGTTCCAGTATGCAGGGAATATAGGCTGCACATGCAGGGAATAGATGACGAGGTGTTTTTTTTTTTTTTAATGTTTTTAAGTCAGTAAGTAGTTATTTTTTACCTTTTAGTTCCTGGACACGTTGATAGCGTTAGCGGTTCAGGACAAATGTTGAGAATACTGTATTTTGGCTTTCAGTGTTACAATATAGCCCATATCCATTAAGGGGTGGATTCCTGGTCAGGAGTTAATAATTAATCTATACTACCCACCTGTTTGACCACCATGGGTTTAGAGCCTTCAGCCGCTCTGCCCCCCGCCTCTGGAACTCCACCAGACATCCGTAACATTGATTATCTTCCCATTTTTAAAACTCGCTCAATTAAACACATACAGTACTGTATCTTTAACATGACATATTCAATCTGATCACTGCTCATATTGACACAGCAATCATTTTTCTAAATTGATTCTAAAACCTTACTGATTTTTTATTAATATAATAATAATAATAATTATAATAATAATAATAATTATTATTATTATAATGTACCCTAGTCTTAGTTTAACTGATTAGCTCCAGAAATGTGTGGCTTGGTGACCAAGCCACCTAGGAGGAATGTTTAAATTCCAATTAAATTGATTTCTTTGATCATTTTTCACATTGCAGTTATATAAAAGTTATTTTAAATTTTAAAGAAAATACACTAACTAATCAGGAATAACCAAAGTGATTTAGTTACTTCCTAATTTCATGACTGAAGTCAAAATGTAAGAATTCCAGAAAGACACTTTTCAAGTGATGCTGTAGAAATATAGGCCTTTTCTTGTCCAATAAACAGTCCCTACAGGAATAAAAAGACACCTCTACCATATGGGTTAATTGTACTATGCTCGCATTTTACCATGTCAGGTGGCTTTCTGATACATCTGACTCTTATTGATACTTCTATGATAAATATGTCATGATGTGTTTTAAAGTAGCTCCGATAAGACTCGTAATTGGTGGTTGAGTCACGTCTTGAAGAGAAAGGTCAGCTCACTGCTTCATATCTGGCACTCGATAAAATAAATGTATTCATGGTTGAAATAACACAAGTAAAGGGTCAATATGGAAAGGTCTGTGGTATCACCAAGTCAGTGACTGCCTCTTTAGGTAATATCCCTCATTTTAAAGGCTATTGTTTTTGAGGGTTCGTATTCCAAGCTGTTCACTGCACTGAGAAGCCCCTAAGGTGTAAGATGCTGTGTATGCAGAATTGGATATGGCGGTGTTTTATCTGCATGCCACAGACTGTCAGCCTCAGTAGATGTCACTCGTGATGAGCGGACACTAATTCGGTAGTGTGCACAATATGTAGGTCTAACGGAACAAAAAGGGATAGAAAAAATTTGCTTGTGCCTCCATGACTTTGATGCAGGAGTTTTTACTCATTCTCACTCACGTTCATATATCCATTGTCTATCTGCGTTTCCATAATACAGTAGGTTACATCACTCTTAAAGATTGCACAGCTTCTGAATGTATTACTTCTTGGCTATTGAGACATTCATTATTACTTGTTTTCTCAAACACATTAATGATTCACTTTAATCTGCATTCAAATGAAGTGAACAGTGTCGACACTGCACCCCGCTCGTGTTCTCGCACTATTTATCAAAGCGTTTGACTTAAAAGTTACTTTGTCAGCTGTGACGTCTCCACAGAGCAAAGCAAACAAACTAGTCTACAGTCATGCATTATTCATGATATTATAAGGCGTTACACCTCTGCAAAACTTTTAATTTCAAAGACGTGCCACTACCTTAACTGGGAGCGCAAAGATGTAAAGCAACATGAAACAGCTCCTCCCATCTGTCATCTGTTGGGTTATGTCTTGGGAACTTCAACGTTCCTCTGTTAATGAAGGGAGGAAAATCAGTGCACGCTTCTTGTAAAGCTTATAGCAGTCTGATCGTTTCAGAGAGCACATGGGTGCCCTGCTAATATGTATAGTTTCCCATTTTCCATGTCACATTGGACATCACTCAAGCTAAACAGTTCAGTTGGTCTTTAATGTTTTAAACAAAGTGCCACAATTTGGTTGGCTATCTGTCTGGGACTGACAGAATAGGTCAGACATAATTGGGTACAATCCAGTAATGATGTCATACTTAGGGCCAGATCTTATTTTTTTGTGCACCATTCGTTTTAGAGAGGGATGTACTGTAGGCTATTCGACATGTAAGCCCAGAGCCCATATGCTCTGTAGTGGTACAGTATAATAATATAAAATATATCATGATGATTTAATCATAAATCAATCTTATCTGCATTCATTGTACATGCACAGTGTACAGAACTGTGTGCATTGTGTTTTGTGTTTGGTTAAAATGTATATCTTTCTTAGTACTGGTTGTGCATTTTAAATATTCAAATCCTTGTTGAGTTGTGCCTCAAACATTTAATCTTTCCTAAATTTGAACATATTCAAAACCTGTGCACTCTACTGTACACTCTGTACATGATACAAACATCTAGCATATAACATAAAAAGCACACCACACCAGCTACATTTAAGGCTACAGAATAAGAAAATGTTTGTCTTCGTATTGTGGCAGATTTGTGCCAGTTAAAATCCCAAATACCCTGTGCTGCTCATTAGAAAGGGCCTTTCTCCACACTCTGGTGCCACCGCGCTCAGGCAGAACTGCCCTCAACTTAACAACTCACATGGGAGGGGCAAAGCAAAAGAAGACCCCTACAGTACGCACGGTCCCAGCACCTATTACGCACTCACAGGTTGCAGCGGGCTTTCCAAAATAATGACAACGGTGAACAATGTCTCAACTGAATCGATGGAGAAATCGATATCAACAGCCAGCCGCTGCTACATGTGCATCCAGAGGAGAGCGTACTGTATATCAAAACCATACTTCTGCTGTTGGATCTGCCTTTTTCTTTTTCAAACCATCTTGTTTTGGGGTACTAATTCATGTATGTTGCAGCATCCTCTAAATGACATTATTGTAAGATATTACGTAAGCATTTTTAGGAACTGCTGTTTTGAGCAGCATTCACAGTTATAACATAAAAACCACCACCACTATAATGCAAAGTACAGTAGATTATTATATCCAAAGCCACTTAATGTGCAGACATACATTAATGATTACAGGCATTTAGGAGAGGGTATGGATATGGATACCACTTGTTCAAGGATTCTTGAGTAGGTCCGATGCATGTCAATACTGGGTTTTTTGGTGTACTCTGTTAGACAGCCCTGACCCATTATCTGACAAATCCATAGAATTTATCTTTACAGTAGCACTAAAACTTTTATTAGGCAGTTTTATTGTTATTGTTCTAACAATAGAACACTGAAACATGTAGTCTACTCTGTACAGACATGTTTGAAAGTCATGTTTAAAAGAGCTCAAATAATTGGGACACCTTTTATTTTTTCCCATTTGTATGTATTGTATTGTACAACTTTTTGTTGTATAATTCAATCATTTAGGCGAGGCTGGAATGTCATACTGAATAAGAGGGTCTGACACCAGAATATTGTGTAATATTAAAAATGCAACATTTTGCAATTTACATGCAATTTTCCATACTTTTTTCCCCTCTGGTGTCAAGGTGTTGCTGTTGCAGCAGGCACATTATTTGAAATGAACAGCGTCGATGACAATTACAGCAGGTGCCAGCAGGATCATTTGCATGTAAATTACCTTGTGTCTGCCAAGGTCATTAAGCCAACCCCCCCCCCCCCCCCCCCCCGATATTTGTTGTTTTGTTTGTTGTGTTTCATTCACTCCATGCTCAGTTGAAATGCTGCTATGTCTGTTTAGGCTATGTTAAACCATGACCTTTTAATGGTAGAGTAGCGAGAGCTGGGACCATTGAATGGTTATTACATTATTGTAATGAATGGCATGAGCTCTACCAACCCACTGCAATGCCCATCTGGACATGATCAGTTTTCTCTTTGTGTATGTGTATGAGGTCAAACATCATACAGAAAGCAGATTTTAAGGCCAACGATCACTGGCAGTGACATTCAACGGTGTGTCAAGGAATGCAGTTTAACTAGAAGGTTTTTGGCAGAGAGAAACTGCGTAGGATAGCTTCCCCACCCATATATTTAAAAAAACTTGTAATCATGTTGTTATTATGTTTTATTATTATTATTATTATTATTATTATTAAAATGTATAATAAGTGAATGTGGATTTAAGTGTGTATACTTGTTATTTGTGTGTAGGTATGTGTGCATATGTCTCTGTTTCTGTATATTTAGACTTGATATGTCTGTGTTGAGATATATGTGTGTATGTGTCTGTTTCCGATTATATGTAATATATAAAATGTATGTAAAGTTCAAAATAACATCTGAAATAAACAAATAGGTATGTGCCGGTAGTGAGATTTAAACCTTTAACCTCCTGATTAACCTCCTAGTTCCTACACTAGGTCAGGGGTTCTCAAACTTGTTTGTGCCAAGACCCACAGAGGACTAATCTATTTAGAGACCCACCAAACACCAAATACCGGTAACGTCATTTTCTAAAGCCTATCCATTTTAGCTAATGCTGTACCTGTGTGTGCGCCAAATTTTTTTAAGCCGGGCGCTCCAGAATCTACTGTATGGTGTACTGCACACGGATAAATAGTATTTCATCCAATCAGGAACAAGTAGGCTATTTTGCCACAACTATACTCACGACCAATGAGTGCAACAACACAATAGTAAAGCTTGAAAGTCTTTCATTGATATTCTATATTTTTTCAATGTCCACTTGCAATTTATGCACTTCTCACTACCAATCAGTGATACAGTTTGAAATTCGCTTCACTAAGCCGCCCATGAATTGGTCATACTGACTGGAAGGAGTGATTTTAATTTCTTGTGAGGTGAAAGTCAGCTAAAGCTAGCCCATACTTACGTAAAATCTGTCTTAGTAAGGTTATGTAAATTATCAGATTTGTATTATATATTAGTTGTTTGAGTCCAAGGTGGGGTTTGAACCCTAAATCTTTGGAACTACAGTAACTGTCAGCTTCTCTAACCACTACACTGGTTGATTTCAGGGTGAGAAGTTTAGTGTGTATTCATACAGCTAGCTTAGCTCAACCATTAGACTTCAATTCATCTCAATGTAAAACAAATTGGCCTACTTTGTAAATATCTCAATGTATTGAAAGGTAATAGCACCTATCTCTGGAAAATGCTGATTAATTTGAGGTGTGGAAGAATACAGTAGCTGAATAAGTTAGAAGAACGTGGAGTTCTTAGTAGCAGTAGCTAGCCCACTAATTTATCGCTGTGTAAAACTCAAGAAAGATAAGTGTGTTCTAAACCTTGGCGTTGATGCGAATCAGACCCTGCCAGTGGGTGAATAACTATCTTCTATTGATACATGTGGTCAAAATAGTCAGTTGTGGAAAATCCTTTATTTTATATTGAACAACCAAAGGCCAGAATGCAATCTACTGCAATTTAATATATTTGGTGGAGAAGTTGGAGTAGTTTTCACAGTGTGTGCGTGTGCGTGCGCGTGTGTGTGTGTGTGTTGCAATATTTGCCTGAGAATTTTTAGCAGGTCTGTACAAACAAACAAAAAGCCATATTTGGGCTCAGCATTAAAGCACATTCTGCAGGATATATACTTTTCCTTCCCTAATCTGGCCTCAAGAGAAAGGGGATTTGCTATTGTGTGATAGTGCATATCTTACCCACCTCCAGAGAACTTGGTGTTTGCTGTAAATAGCAGATTCTCCCAAGGGAATAGTTCGTTATCGCATGTGACATTGCTCAAAATGGGGTCTGCTCTTAAATAGAATGGACAGTGTCTATCCATTTCCTTCCTGAAAGGAAAATGTTTTTTCTTCTATCTTGAACATTTTTATTAAATAAATCATGGCCAAGAGCAGTAACAATCTAAACCTTATCTTTATAGATTATTTTTTTTACATGGTTTGTAACACCGTAATAAGGCAACTTAGTATGTAAAATCACATTTACTAAAGTATTGTTTCTGTTTCTTCACATGACCTCAGACAGATTCTTAGCTTTAAGAATCCAAGCCTCAAATGCCCCATTGTAAATATTGTGAAACATGTTTTACAGGGTTTCAACAAGGCACATTGTTATATTTGATTCTCAAATAAGCTATTTTTGTGGGCAACAGCTTGATATAAAATAAAGTAGCAGGTTTTTAACACAAGGCAGTCACACAAGTCACACAGTTGTGGCACATCCATGACACATTGAGTCTGGCTGTTTGCAGTTGTTAAAAGTTAAATATGTTAAATATGTAGGCTATACGGTTACTGCTTAAAATGAACTGAAAGACTGAAATGGGTAAATAAAGCACCGCACTAGCATCGTGCTGGTATTGCTTAACAGACTTGTGACAGAGCTAACGAGCCAATGAAAATATCCTACCTCACTTCCTGATAGTGTTTACGAGATTACAGGGGTATAAATATATCGTATGAGACGTTCAGCAGCAGTTGCTTATGTGATGTATTGCAAATAGACGGAAGAGGCTGAGAATAAAACCCGTTGCACACATTCATTCGGAGCTGAAGCGCAGGCTGTTTATTCACATAATACCTGCGGACTGCTGTGGATTTGATCTGCCTCGAGCCCAGCACTCTATGTAATATGCTCATAATATACACTTGTGACATCCCTGCCCTGCATGTGGCTGAGAGGGGAGTGGGGGAACATGTTTGTTTACTTTCTGGTTTATTTGGTTAACATACACTCATTACATTCACTTACAGACTGACACAGTCTATTGCTTGTTTTATTTGGTAGTATATTAAGTTAATACATTAACTTTAACCTTCTTTCATACACATACTAATTAGAATAGTGTTAAATAAAATATATGTATAATAGAACCTATATGTGTATTATAACAGAGGCCTTTAAGGTTTTTCAAGCCAAGGATCCCTTGGCTGATAAACACGGCACTATCACATACAGTATGATGTCTTATCAATATAAAATATTTTGTTTCCGGGCCAACACTTATGTATAAGGTGTAAAAGTAAGCCATTAACTAAGCTATGAAAACATAAATATTGACAGATTTATGTTTTTATATCACAGGTTGTATTTATGTAATGTATGTATAGGTTTTTTTCTTTGGAAGTAAATATGTTTAGGATCAAATAATTTGGAGGACCCCCTGCAGTACTTCTGAAGACTTCCAAGGGGTCCCAGACCCCATGTTGAAACCCTCTGAATTAGAATATTAGATTGTAATATATTAGAACATTGCTTTTGTAGTAAGCGAGAGATCCTGACTGAAATACAGTTAATGGTTGAGTCAGGGATGCTGGAGAAATATTGTTCATTTTTTAACTCGATCAAAACACAAACTCGGCCCCCCTTGTTGGACATGCATTGCCAATGCTAAGACAGTGTTGGTTGTGTTCCCATGCAGAGCCAGGGCTGTGTAGGGACACACTGCTATTTATTAATTGTGTCAACAAATGCCTTTAACACTACAAAATGCAGCTAGCTAAACACATCTGTGGAAGCAGTTTTAGGAATCCCAGCAGGCATAAAGTTTTAACTTGAAACAGACTTGTGGGATACACTGTGCTCGAGACAATGTTTCAGCAACTGGAATGGGAACAATATTTATACAAATGTAGAAACCCCAACAACAACAATGGAGAAAAATATTTTTGGTATAACACACTGGACTAATGCTCTTTATGAGAGAATGTGTTTTATCTGGAAAGTAAAAAAGGCTGGCGTCAGTACGCAATAAATAACTATTGAATTGAATTTCTGAATCATTGTGCTTTATAGCTCAAATCTTCTAAGAAGAAACAATTTGAATTTTTCTTAAGACCTTTTTAGTACTGTGGAATCCGTTGACGCATTAACAGCCTCGTCTCTAACGAGACAAACATACACCGCAAAATAAATTACATTTGACGCAAATATCCGCACAGTATTTTGAAAGTGCACTTGGGATGCTTCTGTGAATGCCCTTGCAGCAAAGCATTAGTTCATGCATTTAAATAGGAATATTATTATAATGACGGATACATTCTACTTATAGATACTGATATTCTGCAAGTCTGTTAACTCCCACATGATATTGAATATTATTCTGTAATTGGTTTGAGGGTGTTAAGGGTCCTGTGGAGAAAATATGCTCCAACATTTGACCCCCATACAACTCCATCTCAGCGGTGACTTGCCTAGATGATTCTACCCGGTAATCTGCTCCACATGATCACTCACACCCCTGTCCCACATGGCCTCACACAGACAACCCATTACCAGTGTTGTGTATTACGGTATATTGGGGGAATGTTGGCAATAAAAAAAAAAAAACTCTGAATTAGCACAGGGACATGTACTGTACCTCTGCTGGACTACTGGACTGTACTTTGTACCTGATTGAGAGACAAGGTTCCCTTGAGGATTAGTCATTATTTTTGACATAATGCTGCAAGGGATTTAACTCTTCAGAATGAAAAATCCTTGGTTTAAAGCAATGGTTTTCAAAGTGTGAGTCCTCACTCCCAATGGGCCTTGGGATGCTTTTACAGTATGGGGACGCAAGATAAAAACGTGCTATTGTATATAAATAAATGACATGGGGGTTGCATGCCGTGAGATCATCAAAGTGAGCAGATGTCAGTCAGTTTCAATGGTAGTCAGCGTTCGTTTATGTCTCTTAATATTAGGAGCAAAATGTACCCTCTGCTAAAGCTTATTAGTTAGTTTTACCTCTGGTTAAGGTTGGTTAGGTTAAGGGGTTAATTTAACCACTGGTGAAGATTAAACTAGTGGTTATGTTTAGGGTTGTTTGTTTTGTGCAGTGCTTCAGGTTGTTAACATGAGTCATCCTCATAATAATCCAGGCAGTTCATTAAGGGTGCATGGTGTCATGTAGTGAAGTGATGTGGGTGTGTTGTTTAGTATAGAGGGTGTGTCATGTAGTGAAGTGATGTGGGTGTGT
>JAODUH010014193.1:0-27839 GCA_027564835.1 Typhlichthys subterraneus | reverse complement strand
AGAGAGAGAGAGAGAGAGAGAGAGAGAGAGAGAGAGAGAGAGAGAGATGGGGGGTTGGGGGGATGGAGGGTGGAGACGGTGATTCACAAACAGAGTGAGCAAGAGAAGGGGAGCGCGATAGTCCACGACAGGAGCTGTCACAACCATAGAACTATATAAATAACGGTCACAACAAGAGTCGCGCCTTACACTTCTAACTTAAGGCGCACATGTACCGCCAGCAACACGGCTGCACGTCCCTTCCGTTATCCGTACGCGATGTGGAATTCAATCAGAAGTTTTTTAATCCGCGTGGCTGTGTAGCGCTGAATAGTCCAAGAAGATACTGATGGTATGGCGTTTCATTCATTTGCATGTTATTTAATGGTTTAATATTAAGTTAAGGATGATGTTGCTCATCTGATCTTTTTGGTGACGTCAAAAGCTGAATTCTCATGTTTGTTGTTAGTTATTACCAATGGTCTCGTTTACTCGTGCCGTTTCCATTCATGTAAATTGTGTATGTATGTATGATATGTCAGCCCTTAGATCTACACTGAATCAGTTTAACGTGTCCTCATAAAACCAATAATGCTGGAGCGATATAACGGGTTCAAAGTGCTGCTCTTAGAACGAATTTGATAGTATTCTTCTTTAGATTAAGGTAAAGGAGAACCTGCAGTTTATAACCAACTGGCACTTTACAGATGTGAAACACCTATAAAGGATTTATTATTATATTACGCATAACGCTTTTGCGTTTCTCCGAGGTGGCTACGTTATGGGTAAGTATTCTGCATTTAAAATATTTGTTTCTGGTCAATTGTGATTGCTTGGACGTTTTCCTTTCTTTCCAGAAATACTGCGAACCATAGCATAACATTTTTTTTTTCAAAACAAAACAAAAGAAACAGAAAAATGGACGTAGAAATGGTTCGTTTCCTCTTTTGTCAAACAACCATGACAGCCAACATATAATTTGAAGTCAGCATTCTTATATTGTGTTTTGTGCTTTTCTTGCAACCCACCCCGCCACCACCCTCCCTTTGTATTGGCAATTAGCCTGTCCAGTGCGAGGTGCGTCCACGCATGCGTATACGAGTGCGGGTGTAGCCTATTATGCTTTATTTATTGGTCAAATTCGTCTGCTTCTGCTTTTAGATAATTTTGATAAACAGATCATGACTTCACACCTGATCTTGATCATTTAAAAAAATGCACATATCATTATTTGTTTTCACAATTTATGATGTAGAAAAGCAGAGATGGGAATGGTTATACTGTAGGTGAATGAATGCAATTGCAGGTGGCATCACATTTCAAAATAAGAGGACTGTTGTTAGCTCGCTATTTACATTAGCACCTTAGTGTTTGTGATAATGTAGCCTATATATGTCATATTATAACAAATCTGACAGCAGATTATTCATGCGCACACAGCTTTCAAAACTTGTCTCTAGGCATACATAAATTGTATTGTTTAATTAGCAGTGTTTCTCAAACCTTTACTGGATTACAGAATTTATTTTCTATACAAAAGGTGGCTGTACTGTACATGCAAATAGGCAAAAATCCACACCAAAAAATTAATACACACACACGCACGCACACACACACATTTCACCAAAACTATAGTGATTATGTTTAAAGTTCAGTATTATTCAAATTCAAATATGACTATTTCTATTTCTACTGTGAGTGTAGTACCTCCTATGTGCCCATGAGGGGGGTGCAAATTTCCATTTTGAGAAATAGTGATTTACAGGGACACGCACTGTCAAACACTTCTGTCATGTTGTTAATGTAGAAAGTCAGGCTTATTGGCTAGACATGTGGCATGCTCAGGCAATGCAATGTCACACTACTGAGCAGTTTGCTTACCAGTTTGAAGAATGCGCAGGGAGAAAGATGTGGGCGACAAAAACTATAGAGAGAATTCTTTCTTCCCCTCTGCACTGTATTATTACACAGTGAGTGGGATGGATGATTAGAATGATTTCAAGGCCATGCATGGGTGTAGCGTGTGTAGAAGGCAGTTTGTTTCATTATATCTTATTCAATCTCTCTTCCCGCCAAAACCTTACGCAACTAGGCAAGCATTTGAGCAATTAAATGGTTAGAGATATAAGTCAAACTATGTTTTTGGTTACGCTCTTGATTTAAACAGCTTCATTCTTCTTTCAGTTTCTGTCTATTGATGAAGTGCTCATTTCTAAGGCCCCCAAAGAAAATAAACAGTTTGTCACGCTCGCTGCTTGCCACACATTATCAAACAACTGCATGGGAGGCTGTCTTTGCAATTACTGTAGCTAACAGAAAGATGCTTAGCCATGGAGAAAGAGCACGCTAATTAATGGTGAAATCATTACTTAACACATTTCAACTCCACGCTGTTTATGAAAATAAGTATGTGTTTGTGTTACAGATGGACTACATTTGTTGTAAATATGACCCCAGGAACCATTACAGCTTTGAAATGAATTAATCTGTATTAGCTATGACTGGTCTGGGAGTCCTTTAGCATTCCACTCAGTTGTAACATCAAACAATATCAATCAATTTATAATGATTTTGATACAAACAAGAAATTATTTCTCTGGGCATCTCTTCCCATATGGGATTGGACTTTCACTTGAGGAAGGACGTCATTTTAAATGACAGTTTCAATGCAGAGTCGCACTTCTAAGTTTAATTGCCTGAAGTAATTTCATAACCCTTACTTGTCCATACATCTTTCATCAATTGAAGGCCAGTTTGAAAGATGAAACGAGCGTTTTCTTAGAACAATTGTTTTCTTGAAAGACATTAGACATTGTTAAACTTAATTTGATTTAAATATTGGCTGGTATTTCTGTGCTCCTGTTGTTAGAGGATTGTCTATTTGCAGTGTATGAAGCATATACAGAACATTTTGAGAAGTGGAACATCCTTCATCACCCAAGGTACCCAAAATGTAGACGTTCAAGAGTTCTGCTATTTTACGTTTACTCTCACACATCAATAGATAGTGGCAAGTAACACTTTCAAACACACACTGACTGCTGACAAATAGCTTTTCAAAATAGAATGGTACATTTCATTACCATCCACAATCCTTGAGAATTCAGTTTATATTTCCAGAACAAATTCATATTTTCCAGGGGGCCAATGTGCTGTGCTTTGGCTTATTCATATTTAGTAGAAAATTAAATGTTCTTGCACCCCTTTATCCCGAAGCTAGTCAAATTCCATGCCATCTTCCATGCCAAAGCCAAATTCCATGGCTGAATATCCCCTTAATTTGTCTGTCTGTAGAACTCCGGCTGGTCTGAGCATCTTTGCCCCAGACAGGGGGTGGAGTGCTGTGATTGGCTACCAACATGTGTCTTTGAGGCCAGCCACAGTGCAGGAAATGCATGCCCTCTCTGGCCTCTACGGAGACGCTCGCATTCTGGCCCTGCAATGACCTCATATGTGACTCGGTGATGCAAATCATTTATCAGTCTGCGGGTCTCTGAAGCTCCACTCTGTGTTTCTTAAATGAAGCATTTGACCTCCTTTTGCAAGGGGTCCTTTATTTTAACAAGACAGGTAGCTCCCCCAGGAAATACCTTGCTCCCACTGGATCTCTGTGCTCTGCCTGACCGGCTGCTTCATATACGCTCAGAGCAGGCAGGCAATCTGCCAGGCTGCCCGCAGATGCAGACAACATTTACACTCAAAAGCCTTGGCTCCAAGGTCTTCTATAAATAGAGTTACCTGTACCACTGGATTAGTTTTATATCTTAAAGGTAAGCTCCTTGATTCTATGTTAGCAGCCCGCAGAACCTGACAATTCTGTCCCAGGTCTTAGTATACAATTGTTTGTTAATGCGAATATGGAGTTGGATAGTGGTTCCCTTTCGATCTAATGATGGTCGTTTGGATCCCCAACATGCCTGGCCAGACATGCCAGTGTCCTAGAGCAGCGGTTTTCAAACTGTTGGTCGGGACCCACAGGTGGGTCACTGAGTGGGAGTTGGGTGCAAAAATTGCAAGCTGCCATTGAATTAATGAGGAACAATATCAATGAAAGGCTTTGGTGCTTTACTATTGTGTTGTTCCACTCATTAGTCTTGAGTAAGGTTGTGGCAAAATAGCCTACTTGTTCCTAATTGGATGACATCCTATTTAGCCACGTGATTCATAGATTCTGGAGCACTCTGCTCAAAATTATTTGGCGCACACACACAGGTATAGCATTAGCTAACCATTAGCACACACAGGTATAGCATTAGCTAAAATGGATAGGTTTTTGAAAATTACATTAGCGGTAATTGGTGTTTTGTGGGTCTCTAAATAGATAAGTCCTCTCTAGGTGGGTCTTGGGAACCCCTGTCCTAGAGAAAGATGTCTAACCCCTACCTGCTCCATCATACTTAATGTGGCGTATTAACCAAAATAAGTTACGTCATGTGACATAACTGTGACAAGATAGTGATGTTTTTGCCCAATCCCCTTATCGGGGGTGATTCATCAATCTTATGTGCCTCTGACCTACACGTGAACAAAGATTAACATGCGGGATGAAGACAGATATGTTTAAATCTTTCTTCCATTAACCCAAGTAGAGAATAAGAACATTACACTTAACAATACGTATTAGTACTCAGAAAAGTGATATATAACGTGCTGAATTTCCTCCCTGGGAGAGGCTGAGAAGCTTAAGAGTGTAGGAATGTTCTATGGGTAGAGGGAAAGTGAGGGAAGGGCAATCATGCCATGAGTTTCAACCACAAGGGTAGTTCCCAAAACAATTTGAGGTGTGTCCCTTTGAGGCAACACAAACAACTTGTAAATGTTACTCAGTACATGTACGTACACCCTTTTTTTTTATTGTTTTAGTAAAGGTACAGTAGATATAACGGTTAAAACACTGGGAACTATAGCCTTAATAACATTATACAGTATGTAGTGTTACTTTTCTATTCTACTTTTTTATTCAGTGCTTCTGATGTCTTTGTTATTGCTGCATGCAGCTCACTTGACTCAAAGCAAGCTGCATGCAGCTCACTTGACTCAAAGCAAGCAGAATGTAAGGTGAATGTAAAACTCACATTGTTGACCACATCTTGTATTCGGCAAGTGTTTGGCAAGAAGCCGAACACTTCGTCTTCTTGCCAAAACGCTGGTATGTTCTGTAAATAGGACACCTGAAATTAGTTTTCCTCTCAAGTGTATACCGCGTGATCGACCGATTCAGCGGCATCGGGGAAAACAAGCTATATAAACATAAGAGTGACAGATATGTTATTTGTAATCTCGGTTCAAAGTCCTGACCTAGGCCATGTACTGTACGGTGAGGCTTATAAAAACATGTCAAGATTCTAACTTGACATGCCTTTGACACTTTCCCCGTGAATGGGAAACCCTTTTTTGCATACATGTTTCAAAGCCTGTTGTTTTGTGCGCGGATGTCAGTGCCGGCAAGCTTCAGCTTCAGAGGAAATGTCTACAGTGAAGACGCCATTCACCAGCGATGGCAGGAGTTGGGACTGCAGCTGCCAGCAAAGAAATGTGTGTGAGAGGCTGGTGATGGATGGGTCACCCACTGAAGAGGTGCTGCTGTGTATTCCTGAGATGAGAACAAGATTGAATTTATATCGATGCTGAGTTACCGCTCCTAGACATATTGTTTGTCTGAGGAAATGCAAAGCTATTTGTCAGAGCGAGTTATGAGCCTACACCTTGATGGACATTATCCTACAGTACCTTATCTTGTTAATGACTTAAATACGTTTTTTTTTTTGTGCTACTTTTGTTGAACCTTGTAAATAAGAGTAAACGCTGCTGCATTCCTAGTAGCAATTTTAGTTTTATTAGTCATTACAATTGCCCCATATGCACTTGTGTGCTTGAATTGTCTAGTGGATTATATGGATTAACCATTTTCTATCAGGACTGGCAAAGTGGTATTCACCATTTCAGCAACCTTGGATTGTTTGCATTTAAGCCAATTTCATCCTTTTTTTTAAGTCTGCAAAGTTAGACCAGTAAATGTTAGCAAAGATGTACAGAGTTACAAGATCTCTTGTGAGGGCGGCAGTATACAGTACAGTATGTCTGCGGTGGTCACATGCTTTGAAGTGTAACTGCTGAGTAAGTATAAGGTGGATTCTGGCAGAGCATCTGAAGGCCACTACCAGATTTCAGGCCATCTCCTGTATTAATGGCGTATAATGAAATAAACAGGCTTTTATTTTGCGTTTTGTGTAAATATTAGTTCCTTTTATATTGTGTTCTATTTTTACATGCATCATTATAATTTAAGCAGCCACTGGGTTGTAGATGCGTTCATGTTCATGTTCGTATTGGAACTCCAGGCTGTAGAATGTGTCTTACAGATGTTACTCTTAATGGGCCTCAACACAGACCTGTAGGGACCCTGGCATCGTGCGTGACTTCAGATGGGCGTGTTCTCCATTTACCTCCCGGCTATTCTTTCCAAATGAGCCACTGGGAGATGTTCAACACCACCGTCGTTCTTACTCCGCAAATGACCTATAAATCAGAAATGGATCTTTATCCTGTCACAGAACTGCTTCATCTACGAACACAGATTCGGGTGTTTATGATGGAACTGTGGTCATGGTATTCCACCATTCTCTTGAAGGTATATACTGTAGTAAGTCATCCTGGAGAAAGATTGTTGATATTTGAATTCACATCAAAACAAAAACACTTCTCGCTTCAATGCCATAGGCTGCCCCCTCATTAGCCCCGCCCCCCACATTGGAAACGAATTTGCGAAGGCTACGTTGTGTTGCTGTTTACGGAGCCAGGGTCGTGTAGAAACAGATTTTTTTTTAAGCATTGACAAAAAACGATAAGATATCGGACCGCGAGGAGATATTTGGTAAATTTGACAATAATTAGTTTAAAATTGCTTACTATACCTTTAAATAGCTCAGAAAATAAACACGAAAACAAATGACAGGTGTACGACGCCTCATCAACCAACCTTACAATAGGGTCTAAGTTTAACACAGAGTTCCATTAACCAGACAGGCTTGAAATGTCCAGTTGAAGTGTCAGTCAGACATTCCCGTAAGGGTGTTGTAGCTCTTTGGCAGTGTGGAGAAACACTCCAAACCACCCCAGGTCACTGAGTGCAAAGAAATTTGCACAAATGTAATTTTCATTACTGCACCTATCACTGGGTAGGAGTCAGGCGCCAAGCTAATTTGGATATGGAATACTGAATATTGTGCAGCCAGCCATTGCCAGTACAAAGCTTGGCAGAAAGGCCAATAGTCTCCACTGTGGATTTTTACACTGGGAATGATTGATGTGTTGTTGTAGTACTTCCATTTGTCACAAGTTGGCCAAGCAGATACAGTTGTGATTAAAGTGCCTTAGCTACTACTTCCACAGGATACTGCATAGAATAGATGTTTAACTGTGATTTACGTTCAACTACACACTTAAATTACAGTGTAAGTGATCCATCCACGAGAAAGGTGGAACATATTGGCAACCTGAAATGAGAAACTAAAGAAATATTTACCATTGTAAATTAATCCTCTGTATTAAATACAGTCCCTTTGCTATAATACTCTCCATATACAGTACATGGTATTACAGTACCCTACCACTCTGGTCTGGGCTTCTTCAAAGATGAATATCTGCAAGCCAAGTTGTTCTTATTGTCCAACTTCTTGTTGTCGTTTGAGATGCCTTATAGGTTCCACCTTCAAGCATTCCTGACAGTCTGTGAGGTACCTTGGTAGTTAATTCACACATTGTCACTACAGTGACAGCCCAGAGTCATGTAGAGAGAGAGAGAGTTGCGTTATCTCCGTTCACTCCAATGGACCGTTTTTTTCACAGCAACGGAGCCTCAAAATATTTCCCGGAAGTTAGTCTAAATACCCAAAATACCCTATAAATTCTATTTTAAATGTAAATCTGTGCATTTATTGACTACTAATTACCAAAAAAATTGAAGTTATATATATACTGTATATATATTTCAAGCACATCCTGGAGCTATTTTGCCTTTCCATGAACCATGTGATCGTTAAAAATATCGAACTTCCATTGGCGTAACGCTGTTATTTCCACGGCTCTGTCACAGCCCAGCCACTTGTTAATTTCATGCTCTTGGCTGTAGTGGGGCAAGAGAGACTTTCTTTGGAGCAGAGGTTTAAATCTAATATACAAGAGGTTATTGATTCTCTCGAATACCATGCAGACTGCAAAGGGTTTAATATGTAACTGGGACTTGATCTGAAAGCCTCACAATCCATCGGGGGAAATAAACAGAGGAAATATCACACTTTTCAATAACTGGGACTTTGGCTGACTACTCTCTGGAAATTCACTGACTGGCAAAGCTCTGTGTATATAGTGTACTTGTCTCTTTGCTGAATTTATAGGGGCATCTGATGAGCTACCGTATCTGGAAGTAGAATTTAGAGAGACCGTGTTTTTTGCATTTATTTTCGGGTTAGGGAGGTAGTCAATTCCCCTCAAGCTTTAGTAATTTACAATGCCAGTAAGAGTGTGTCTGTGTAATAGGTTATAATACTAGGTCCCATAATAGAATGAATACTTGCATTCTTGAATGTGTGTAGGTGTTATACGTTGAAGCACAGCAAATAAGTCTGCACACGGTTTGTACATTGAATGGCATTAACAGGTTAATGTGTTCTCATGTACATGCTGCAGCCAGTTGTTATTTGAGGGCAACATTCTATTGCTTCTATCTTGGCTCTCCCGTTTGTTTACACCAAAAAGTGCAGCTGTCGCAAAGACAACTTTTATTTTAGGGCTCAAGTGGTTAAGCCACTCGAAATGCATTGGGTTTGTTAAGTAGAGAGTTGTGTCAGAATTTAAGGCGCGGCAAAAGCAAAAGAAAACAGAACACAGGAATTGTCGTTCCACAAATTGGATTTTGTTTTAGGCGTCAGTGAAGTTTTTTTCAATAAAAGACCCTTTGTTTTTACAACAGCTTCTACGCAAAACAAACAACCCTACCAAAGCAAGTTTTACTTTCTTTTCATCTCTCTGTCCCTGTTTTTAGCCACACATATTTGTTTATGTGTGTTTGGACTGAAGCCATGTAAAACGTGTCCCACTCTGTTCAGAAACGTTCCCCTGAGAACAGTAAACATTCACACCTGATTAATTGCTACAGTAGCTACTTTGCCCCAGGTCTGTCTGTCTGGAAGATTAACATTAGATTGAACTTTGGTCCAAATGAGTCTGCTTGTAACTTGAAACTTGTAGAAACAGGTGTTAGGGGAGTTGTGGGTAACACACCTATAACGGATCTGTAATAAGTGAAGCTGCATAGGTCTTTATGTCTGTGTACCTTTCATAATATAATATACTACTGAACGGTTATCATTTCAAATCCGTTCTGGAACTCAAAAGAAATTATTAAAATCTGTGAAATATATAATATCAGCAAACACATACTATAATTGCCAGTTGTATGTTTCAACTAAGATAATTAAATTAGAACATGATAAAAGATTATTGGACTATGGATATGTTAACCATATACTGAGACCCATGGGTTTAACAAGCCGCTTGTAGCATGACTTGTCTTTTTAGGAGTACAGATCTGTTCAGACAAACGCATGCCTGTCACATCGCAGGTCATTTTGTCAGTTGCTGCCCACATTGTTGGCATTAAATCCTGGTACTGAGGGGGTGAGAAACTGATTGGCACACACTCCACAAATCCCAGTAAGACCCAACACTCCCACACATATGCAACCTTGAATTGGGTTCACTGTGTTCATATTTATTTGAGTGTGGTACTACATGCATGCATTATTGTTTAGACTTCATTTCAAAACAAAATGTACTTTTTTTTTTGCTATTTCCCTGTTGGTGTCTAAAGCTTAGAACACATCTGGTAGTTAATTTAAAAAATATTGTGAATTTTAAATGTAAAACCTGAACAGGGACAGGCACGGGATTAGACATGATGAATAAATAACTGGCAGTTAACTGGAGGATTCTGAGACACAGCTGTTGGAAGAATTAGATTGTTTTTAAAGCCAATTTGCAATCAACAAGCAAATATGTGTAATATGCATGAGGATGTCGTCTGTATCCATCAGGTGAAAATAGGCTACTGTAGGTAGCCTACTACACTTAGATAATACGTTTACATTCGCAGCACTTTCATTCAGTTCATTCTCATACATTATTCATTGGGGTGCTGTTATGCAGACAGCTCTGTTTTGCATACGCCCCTCAAACTCTCAGCATCTCTGTTTTTTTTTTTTTTGCATACGCCGCCCCTCATTTACTCAAGACTCAATTGTTTGTTTCTGATGTGCACACATAATTTTAGTAACTAGCCTACATCATGTTCAGACATCTCACTAAGCTCTAATTGTGTCATAACTGTCTTAACACACAATTGTCTAAACGCGCACACTTAACATATCTCTACCCACAATCAATGTTGTTTTTGCATGTGGCTGTACAACCAACCAATGCTAGGCTAATGCTATAAGCATAAGCCATGCTATACTAGCATGGCGCCTTGGTTGCGGTCATGCACAGTAAATCACACTCTCCATGATCAAAGCATAGTTTATAAATAGTACACTGAGCATGATAAAGAAGTTTCTAGGCCTATATTATAAGATTAGAACATCTGTCTTCCATTTGCATGGTTTCCTTCCCCTCACGGTGGAATATTTCTGGCATCAAGTGAAATGGCACAAGCACGCCTCAATGCTAATTTTCAGTGCTAGCTCAATGTTCACGTCTGAAACATAACCACTAAATGTGGTTGGCTGCTATATACGTTAGGGGCAATGTGCACTGCGAGCCACTAAGGATGCAGTTGTCGGAGGCAGGAGCACGTTGGTGTTACAAAAGTAAGTTTTTCTAACACTGGGGAATTGAAGAGAAGAATCCATTAGTGTACCTTTGAAATAAGTCTGTTAGAATGATGGCAAACTGCATGGGGTCCTTCTTACAGCATATAAGCAGCTAATTACTTGGATATCTTCAGTCCACATGTCCCGTTATGTTCCTGCTATTATGCCACCGTGTGTGTGGTGTCCAGGGTTTCCCACACATTCAATACATTAGTGTTTGTTGACACCGTTTTTCTGCAATTTGCAATGACACCATCATAAGCACATTACACCTAAGACCCAATGCCACACCAGGAATTGGTGCCCGGGCGCTGTACATCGGCTGCCCACTGCTCCTTTGACGGACGGGTTAAATGCAGAGAATGATTTTCGCTGCATGTACGTGTATGTGACAATAAAAGCACCTTCACCTTTAGGGAGACTTACAAGCAAATTATAATAATGAAATAAATAATTAATGATATATGAGAGGGGATGGGAAAGTGTAAAAACTATAGGCCTCGTCTTTTTGAGCAAGCCTGGAGGAGGTTATAAGCAATGGCAGGTTCTATTCACTCGGTGAATAGGGTCTGGACATTGGGACATAGCCCCCTACTGGGCGTAGAGGTAATATCTATTGGAGCAGCATTTAACTAGTTGGTGCTGTTCAAGTCGCTTCATCTAGCTCTACCACCATATAAAAGCACACGCTTGACGTTAATGTCATCACACTCACCGGTCTCTGGTTGGTCCTCCATCCAGGGTGGCTGTTCGTACGCTAATGCCAATGGGGTTTCCAGACCGTCATCTCAGGGGGTGGGGGGTTCACTGCTTTGTGGTTTTGTGGCTGAATTCTCTGAGATTAGATCGTGTTCCCTGATCTGGGAATCGTGAGGGATGACCTCTCCCCGGGTAATGAAGGAACGACTTCACCCTGGGCCTCAGTGAACATTGATCGTCTCTGTCTTGCTTGTGTTACGCGGATATGATTTACATTATTGGATTTGGCCACTGTGTCTTGACAGAGCCTCCAGGGGCTGAGCAGGATGCGGCATGTTCGAAGAGCGCATCCCTGCTTCCACTGGTTAGCGGCAGTGGTATTGTGGTATAGTATACTACAGTAGTAGTCCAGATCACTGCAATCCCATTTCCAGAAGCGTTTCATGCTATCATATATAAGGATTAATTTCGCGCCTCAGTGGAGTCCTGTGGCTATCCCTTCAGGATATGTTCAGTTCCACAAATGATGGTTATTCAATTAGATTGTGTATACTTTAATTAGATGGCTAAACACAGTGTGTGGAGAAAGCTCTTGGTCCATTATGCGCTTGGTAATTTAAAATGTTCCTCACGCTGGTGGTATCCTCGTGCGTTTGTGAGTAACCTATACAGTAGCTCAGCCAATCAGAATGTTCGTCGATAGTCACATGCACTAAGGCATGGCCTCATGCTGAACTTTAATTACCGTGAGTGGCCTAGTGGAAACAAGACATTTTCTTTGGCTGACATAGTGATGAAGCTTTGTGCTCTGTCACACTCCTCGCCCCGCAACCCGACGAGCAACGCTTCCTGTGTTTTTGGTGGTGTTGAACCAAAATCCCTTTCCCTTCGGTGGAAATGTCAATAGTTCAGGAAACAGCGAGGATGAGGATGAGCAGAGACTGCAAACTGCAGTGCAAAACAGAAATGTGAGCCCAGCGATGGACATTAAAGTGCACTTATCAGCATGTAATGAATGGAAACTGTCTGAGTCTGCATGTAGGGCATATTCTGCATAATGTCTGAGTGATTAGCTATTGTTTAATTTTTTGTTGTGTATTTTTTTGCCTGTTGTGGAGGGTATACTGTATATTATTTCCAGTCCTTATAGTAGCAAAGGTCCCACTAATGTGGAGCTGATGGGCGTATTTGAAAACAACTGCACATTATTTCTACATGATGAGCGGATGACTTTTAGCAGTCTGCAGCGGGAGAGTAGGTCAACGTTCCTTCTGGGCTTATCCAGGCCTCTGCAGACAGAGCAAGCTATTCTATTTTCAAGGTCGGTCCATGCAGCATACGACACGGTCAACTTTCTTCTGCACCTCAAATTGAGATGGAAAGTGAACAGACACTTTCCTCCAGCAAGCAAACTTAAAGCAGCGGTTTATTGTTGTTTCTGCCGTGCACGGAATTGGATCCAGTGCACATTTTATGACCCGCTCTCACAAGATTGTACAGAGTCCACACGCCAGGCTCTGTAGACTCCTGTCAGTGAGCTGATACAGACGCTGGCTATAATGTGCATGTTACATACTGTACATTATAGGTCTGATATTCCAGTTTTCACCCTTATCCATTCAGAAAAAGGACTTGTTGGGAATATTCAAACTAAATGCTAACCCTTATTTCACAATGTCATATTTCATTTAAGAGTCAGTGAAATACCATTTGAACCGATACTTTGATCAATTATCTTTATACCAGCGTGTGTGAATAAATAAAAGCTGAGCATTTAAAACACACAACTTTGACATTAAACTTCTTTGATTTATTCGTCTATACTGTTGTCTAATCATGGCTCAACCATCAAAGTGTCTTTGAGGGTTTCACAATTTTCCATCCACTGTTTGCAGTAATAGAGCTTAGGCAAACATATATACAATTCTAAGGGTACCCGTCTCTGACACAGCCAATGATAAAAGCCTTTTGTTGCCACAGATAAGCTTGGGCATTTGAGTTTACGATGTTACACACTGTAAACAACACTGTAAACAGTACTGAAAAATAAAATACTTTATATTGGCTGATGTAAGAGAAAGTCTTCTGGTTTTGATGTCAGATGCACACTGAGACTAATTCTCCTTCAGAGTGTTTTCAAGATATATATATATATATATATATATATATATATATATATATATAGTTTCCAGCCCTTTTGGGGGAGAAATAGGGGAAATATGGCTCTACTTTGTACATTTTTTTGCAGGATACTCCTTTGGGAATAAAGCACTGGTAGGAGTTGACAATAACAAAGAACATCTATAAAGATTACAAAAATGTTCCAAGGAATTGCGGTGATGCAATACTGTATATTGTGTTAGCTGTAAAATAAGCCTTCGTGAGATGGTACTAGCTTGTCTTTGATACAAAAAAAACAACCCATTTATTTTGTGTGCTTGTGTGTTTGTTAAAGCTGCACTCCTCAGTTTGTGTCTGAAAAAAAACAAGATTTCTTACCCTTAAATAATGGCTTAAGTGCATTATTGATTATCTGATTGATACATTCGTAAAGTAAACAAAGAGACCCATAACAATTCACATTGACAGACAAGAGCAAAATAACTACAGGGGGGAAAAAAGACAGAATGTTGGAGAGCATGAGAAATATTAGCTGGGCTGTCTGTTCTTGAGGGGGACTAGTGGAAGGCCAGCAGTGAACACACGGAGGCCTGCTTCCTTACATGGAGAAGCTCCCCTAATGACTTATTCAGCCTGTTGCAATGCGTTTGCACCACGGACGCATGGGCGTCTACAGCAGCATGCATTCCATCACCGTTGATGGTGAGGTTATTTTTACTCTTATTGTATCTCATTATGCATTTGAGCTGTCTGCGCTGTAGATGCTTTTGATGATGCTAGCCAGGTGATTTGGAGCATTTTGACTTTCACTTCTAATTGGTCACATTCCCCCTGGGAGAGACATATTTTCTCCCTCTCATAGTTAGCGATATGAGATGCTAATTCATGTAGACGGTGCACAGAGAGTTATTCCACTCTCTCTCTCTCTCTCTCTCTCTCTCTCTCTCTCTCTGTGGGAAAGCAAAGCCAGCATAACCTTGCGACCCCTCCATCGCAGCGTTATGTCCTCCAGCAGAATATAGTTAGTCTATTTCATCATGTTTTTGATTGATTGACAGGGGAAACATATTGAGTAAACCTGTCAAGCTGGCAGCCTCGTGCCTGCCTTCCACTACCCACCCACTGGCTTTAGGTACGCGACTGTCAGACCCGGCATCTGTCTCTCTCTACCTGTCTCTCTGTCACTCTGCCTCACACTATTACTCTCTCTGTCTTGCTCTCTCTCTCCCTCTCTCTCTCTCTCTCTCTCCATTGCTGTCTCGCTCTCTTTCGATATTTCTCTCGCTATCTTTTGCTATCTCTCTTTCTCTCGCTCTCTCTCGCTCTCTCGTTCTCTCTTGCTTGCTCTCTCTTGCTATCTCTTGATCTTGCTCTCGCTCTCTCTTTCCTGTCTCTCTCTCTCTCTCTCTCTCTCTCTTGCTCTCTCTTGCTCGCTCTACGCATCTCTTTTCATGCCATCTTGCTATCACCATTCTTTTCCAGCGTATCCCAGCTGGCCTCAGGCTCTCACGTATGGCCACTGACTTCAGGTGTGATGAAGGACACAGTGGGTCAATAGCTGTGGATGATGACATGGCGACTGCGAGCATGCAACCCTAACCCTTAATAAATGCCGAGAAGCACTACGAACTTTAAACTAATCGCTCAGCTTTATTCTTTGACATAAAGTACAGCGATTCAAGGCACGGTGGTTAAAGAAACATATTAATTATTTGACATTCATTGCTGTTGTTAATTATGGTACTGTGAACATCTTTCGAAATGAATCTCGCAATTTATTCGAGAACAAAACAGGTTTATTTAGAGTGTGTAAGAGAAAACTCAATTCTTGTGAGGCTGTAGTTCAGCACGACGTGTTCTCGCAGCAAACTTTCTCCTTAAAATTGTTTCATTGTTTTTATTTTTATTTTTTTTTTATCGTTGGCCAAAGGTGTCGTTTGAAATATCAGGCAGGAAAACCTTAAGAAGGAGTGAGGCTGGGTCTGGTGGAGGAGGTCTCATTACCTCTCAATGGCTGTCACAATGGAGGGAGGCCAGGAGCTGTTGCTGTGGGGCCGTTATAGAGCCTGCCAGCTGGAGGTAAATTATGTTGCTTTGGGAGGGAGACAGGTGTCTGGATGGAGGGGATTGCTGTGGGGCAGGGTGAGCAATGAGTCACTTCCCTACGACGGCCTTATCTCACACGGCATGTGAGGGGGAGCAGGTAGAATATATGACAGCCCCCTGGCGTGATATTTCACATACTGAATGTGATGTATGTGTGGCGCGTGTAACTATTGTGTGTGTGCGCATTTTGTGAGTTAATGCATGTACAATATATATATGTGTACTGTAAGTGTAGATTGTGCATTGTGTGTGGACGTATGGATGTGTCTGTGTACGTACATATTTGTTGCACGTATCGATTGCTGAACTCTCATTCTCATTAAAGGATCTATATACAATTCTGTCTGCCATTAAGTGTCCTGTCGCAATAGAAAAAAGCAACTCAGACAAAATCGAATTATTCATCAACCACGCACACCCACATGCGGTCGGAACGTCTATGAAAACAAAGCATTCTCTGCTCAGAACGTTAAACTACTCTATCTTTACATAGAGAATACAGTAGTTGTTTGCTGCTGTTAAATAACTTATTGCAAACCTTTACGCTATAGTATAAAGCCATAGTCTGTCATAGTCATAGTGTGCCTGTGACTTCACAGCCAGGCTTGCCACTATAATCTCTCTTCCAGTTGTCCAGGCCATGCATCGTCTAACATTTCTGTCTCTGGCCCGGACATGCGGGTTGGACCGTTAACACTTCCCTCCATATTGGGACTCAGGTACACATTGTGCAGTTTGATGAGCTGATATCCAGCTGTGAGCATGGATTTGAAGAGTCAAGAGCGGTATAGAGGAAGTTGATCTGACTGTAGAATTAGTTCATCACTGTTACTGTTACTGAAAAGCATAATTCTACTTGAGATTAATATAACAGAATATACCAGGAATGATCAAATAAGGAAGGTGGTATTCTACTGTATTTTATTGTATTCTTTAACTTCCCCTAGTTACTCAGTAGGATATTCAACAATGTTGACATTTCAGTCATGAAGTAGTTCCCGTTGTAATGCTTGTTTCCGTTTCTTTATTAGATCTTCTAGCTCTTTGCAGCATGCACACAGAACTGTCAGCTACTTTAGCAAACCGCAAGGAGATAGTCACTGAATTTGACAAGGAGTCTATCTTACAATCGCTATCCTCGCCTTTTAAAGCCCCTGGAAATACGCACCCTTCCCCTCCAATCCCCATTCTTATCACAGGGTTCCCACTGGTCATGGAGTTTATGTAATATAATGGAATTGTACAAAGACTATTCAGACATGGAAAGTTTAGTCAGGGAATTTGATAATTGTTTGGGTCAAGTCGTGGACTATCTCTGCAGCATGAATTAATTTTAGTTCAAAATGTTATTGGTCGTGGTATTACATTTTCAAATGTCTCAACAATTCTTGAACCTAGTGGTCTGAATGTCTACATGAGTACTTAGACCAGAGGTCTTCAACAGAGGGCCCAGGTTCCTCAGAGGCGTAACGTCCACATCCAGGAATCACATCCCTTTGTCGGTGTGTGGTTCTGCCGGTAGTGTGGACTACCCGTGTTCCCAGCGCCCCACACTCCCACGTGCAATCAGCCGATTGCCTTCATCCGCGTGGGTGTGAGGGCATTTAGGCTGGGGACTCCCTGCAGTGTTTGTGGGTTATTGCTCATGTTAGCCCAGCCGTTTGTGTGCTTCTTTATGTGATACCACTGTACGCGCGCTTATTTTGTTAAATGCAGAGCCGCGTGGCCCGTTGCTCTCCCTGCATCCGCTTGTATGTGTTTGTCGTACTCACCTCAACGTTGCGGCGAGGTACTGCAGCGGGTCCTCCAGTTGGTTTTAATACCAAACTGATTTTCTTCCAAAAATGGAAATGTCGTGGGAACTTGCCATTTTTACTTGGAGTGGGAACCCATGTTAATTAACACACGTTATCTTCTCACCCTCTTATCAGGTAGATGTGGTCAGATGAGGCGGGTCGCGGGTAGTTCCCCGAGCATGGACAAGGGACGCCCAGGGACGCTCCCACAACCCAGCCGCTCCTGCCACTCCGGCACCCCGCCAACCTCACGCCCTGCCAGGGTCTGAGCAGGGGTGGTGGGGGGGGGGAACAGGAGGTAGTCGCCATGACGCAGACGGGCTACAAGTACACCCTGCTGGACGACCACCGGAAGCGGCAGCTGCTCCTGCAGGTGGACGAGGCGCCGGTGAATGTGTTTGCCATCCTGGAGGTGAAGCGGGAGCCCCCCAGGCGCTGTGGACGCGGCGGCGGAGGGGTCACCGCCGCGGGCTGCTTCCGCAAGGCCAGGCTGTGCGGCTTCCTGTTCGGCCTGGCCATCACCTTCCTCATCACGGCTTCCTACATCCTGACGGGCGACAGAAAGGGGTTGCTGCTCACGCCGTCCCCCTTCCACTTCACCGACGCCCCGGCCAACCCCCCGCCGCTGGGGTCCTTCCCCTTCAACCTGACCTCCTCCAGGGACTGCGCCCACATCAAGCTGCTGGTGAAGACCATCGCCTCCAGGGTGGACTTTGGCGCCCGTCGGCAGCTCCCTGACCAGAAGGTGCTCGTCAGCAGTGAGCCACATGTGAGTAGTCTCACAAGAACCGCCTACTTGACAGGAGAGGTGTTTTGATTGACATGCACAACTACCATCTACGTAATTCAGTGACCAAGTCGGACGTTAAACTTATAATGAGGAATTTGTTGGAAAACTGAACATATCGACTTTACAGGTCTTATAAATCTGTAAAATGTGTAGGCTAAGATTACTGCTTAAAATAAATATAACATTTGAAATTAGTCAATTAAGCGTCACACCGGAAATTAACCCCACTAACACTAAAGGTGTCGAGGTGTCCATGAGCAAGACACCTAACCCTAACTGTCCCCAGTTGTCATGGCGCCTTGCATGGCTGACAACACCATTGCTGTACGAATGTGTGTGTGAATGTGAGGCAGTCCTGTACAGTGTTTTGCGTGGCCGGCAGGTTAGAAAAGCGCAATATAAATGCAGTCCATTTAACATTTAAATTACACAGATTATCCCGACACACTGTAATTTGACACCTGGCTCTGTTAGAATAGAATGCAATTATTATAAAATGTGATGCAGGTTGATATTGATCTGCTCTTTAACATCAATTTACATTTTGAAGTGTGACTGGGCGATTCAAATTCAATAATCTTCCCTATGGGTCAGTTTCAAGGTAGCTAATTTCTCGCTCTCTAATTTAATATTAGAAGATATGAGCAGGGTTGAAACCCCTGTGTAATGCCTCATGTACTGCCAAATTATTGCACCTGTGCCTTTGTCTGGCCGTTTCTGGTTTCCAGAAACAATTTAAAGCCCAAACTCATTCCACAGTCATCGCACAGATTGGTCCCATGACTTGCATCCAATCCCTGTTTCACCTCAATGCTAGTTCAATTAATTGTAAATCCCAATGATTATGGGTGGTGCCAGGGCTATTTGCAATACAAGTAATTTCTTATTGAGCGGGCAAATGAATAAGTGAATGTCTGTGGGATAATCAATAGCACATCTCCACATAGATCTGGCTGTAATTGTCCCTAAACTAGCCTGGCCCCATAAGCAACGAGTGAGCATTTGGCATGCATAATATACTGTAAGGCTTCATAAGGCAGTATTCCACCCAGATCTGCCTCAGAAGCCTCAGTGATATGATGGAGACAAAATGGCCCCTAACACCACACAAGAGTATACAATTACAAATTTTCCACCATTTTCTTTCTTGTTATCTATTTTTCATTATTTTCATCAATTGCCACAGCAGACACAGCAAAAACAAAGTTTTGGGGGGGCTTTCATTGATATGTTGAGAATTCCTGTGCACTTTTTTATAGATATTTTGATTTTAATTTAGAAGAAAGTAAATTAAGCATTGACTCGGCAGCTTCCATGACTTTAACGGTTTCGTTGAACTTTGCAGATGTTTTCCATTATCCCCCACAAATTCCTGCCTGGCATCAAGAACCCCTGCTGGTACGAGGAGTACACTGGGAATATCACCTCGGACCCTTACGTCACAAACTTGTACGCACGCTACTCGAAGCGTTTCCGGACTGTGTTCGAGCAGCTGAGGGGCGTTTTTCGAGAACACTTGTTTCAGCGTGACGGCAAATTCTACCGTATGCGCTGCTTGCCTTATTTCTACATTATCGGTCAGCCAAAGTGTGGCACGACGGACCTGTACGACAGGCTGAGACTGCATCCGGATGTCAGGTTCACCACGTTCAAAGAACCACACTGGTGGACCCGCAAGAGGTTTGGTGAGTAGACCATTCCCATGTTTACACTTAGGAAGCAATACTGCTAATATACTGTGTATATGTTGTGTGTATGTATATATACAGTATATTAGCAATGTACGACAAACAACAACAAAAAACTAAATATATACACAGTATATACACAATATATTAGCAATGTAAGACATACTATATATATATATATATATATATATATATATATACACAGTATATACACTGAACAAAATTATAAACACAACACTTTAGTTTTTGCCCCCATTCATCATAATCTGAACTCACAGATCTCATACTTTCTCTATGTACACAAAAGGCCTATTTCTCTCAGATATTGTTCACAAATCTGTCTACATCTGTGTTAGTGAGCACTTCTCATTGCCGAGAGAATCCATCCACCTCACAGGTGTGGCACATCAAGATGCAGATCAGACAGCCTGAGTATTGCACAGGTGGGCCTTAGGCTGGTCACAATAAAAGGCCACTTGAAAATGTAAGTTCAGCTCATGATGAATGGGGGCAGAAACAACAGTGTTGCGTTTATAATTTGGTTCTATATATACAGTATATATATATATATATATATATATATATATAATATGACTTTATGCCATTAGATGTCACATGCACGCACAGAGGAGGTCGGCGTGTGATGTCATTGTCTGCTCAGGATGTTTTAACTCCACTATATCTTTAAATAGGAAATAGTTGTTTGTTGCAATATTAATGTTTAAAATATTGTATACTGTATAGGACAGGCCTATTCAATTAGCCACCCACCAACTACAACTGTTTATATTAAATAATGTTAGGCCTATTTGGCAAAAGGTGAAATTGCTTTGAAGAGTCTGCCGAAAATATGTGGCCCACCTACAGTTTCTCTTATTAAAATCTGGCCAGCTTGAATGTGTAATGGAATACCAGGTTCATCTTTTCGTCATAATTATCTTGGTAGTATCAGTGCGGAGGTGATCTGCGGCTCATTAAGCTGTAGATTGTACACATGTGAAAGGCTGAACTGTGACCAAAGTCCTCCGTCATCAGCGATATTCACACGACAGGGCTAATCTTTGACGCCTAATCACCCACATTGAATCTAAATGTGTACGTTTCCTGTTTACTTCATTGTGGCATTGTGCTCTCATGTTTATTTCCCATTGAATTAAATAGATACAAAATCGGTTCAACTTCATGTCTCTGACAGCTGACATCTTAAATTCAAAAAAGTGCACGTATACAGCTGCCAGTAACCTAGAGATGCTTTATCATCAGAATAAATATGTTATCAACAATGTAAAAAATTACATAAAAGATGTTACAGAAAGACATTTTGTATTCTGTAACTAGTTTTTTAGTGAGAACTCTATTTTCTATAATTTTATGATAAATATTGTTTTGTTTTGTTGTTCTTCATATTGAAATAATGGCTAAAATGTAATGCACTGCTAATATTTTGACCACTTTAAAAGAAAATGTGATTAATAATGATTAACTACATACATAAAATGTGATTATTCAAGATTAATTATTTAAATTGGTTGGCAATAAAATGCTTCCTTTCTAATTCTCAACGAGTTCCTTGCTGAGAAAAATATCTGACAGATTTGTGTGACTTAAATGTGATGTCCACTTCTGTTTTCACACAGCATGGCAGCTATACAAATGCATTTATCTAAATGTATTATGCCACGGTGTGATGTACACACCACAATTTGGCTGCATCTTTATTTAGAATATGTCACCACGGTGATCTGTTTGAGGTTTAGCCAAATGCCATCTGTGTTGCTAAGCCTATTTATTCTAGAAATTCGTACAAACTAATGTATGGGTCGAGTGCGTGTGTGTGCGCGCGTGCATGTGTGTGTCGTTTTTTTTATTACATTTTTTATTTAAATGTTCTGTTTGTAAGGGTCACTTCCTTTAATCTGCCTCCCTAATGCAAAACTGTATCCCAAGGACGCAAGTTCCTCTACTCAGTTATTGTATTTGACATCCTTTTATCTCTCTCTCTCTCTCTCTCTCTCTCTCTCTCTCTCTCTCTCTCTCTCTCTCTCTGCCAGCCATTCTCCCTCCTACTTGGTCTCTCCATTATAGGATGGCAATCAGTACATTCCCTTTAGGCTACATTGTTGAGAACATTCTGAATTTAAATGTCCTTGTTTTATTTTAAATGTATTTTATTTCATTTATTTCTGTGAGACTGCGGCGAAAGGGTGATTCTATGCGGGAGGAGCACTTAGATGCTTAGACGTGCTTGTCATTGCAAATCTACAAAGTTTGCCTATTAGGGGAATCCATTTCTTATTTCAGTTTACTTTTGTGGTGCATCAGACTCACTGGAAAGCTTAAACTAAGTGTAACTGCACCATCAATTTTTAAAAATTTTTTTTTAAACCTGTAAACCAAGTAATAGGATTGATCTGTGATCAATGCTGGTGTTAATATTGACAAACTTCCCATTTGTATAAAAATCTGCATTTTATGGGCTGGAAACAGACCTACACGTCATGTCCGTTAATAATCACACCAGGACCTGCCTGATTTTCACCGGTACACTTTGTATGCTCATACGTCATCCAACATTTTTTTTTAATGTTATTAAAGTAAATTGGGTCCAGCTATTTAAGTCAGTATCACACCGATTTCCGATCTCACTATCGTATCGGTGCCATCCCTAGTATGTGCCCACCTATATGCCTTAATGACTAGAGGCTATCAAATATCCCCCTACATCCCTGACATGTGTTCATGCTCCCACAGGAATCATCCGTCTCAGTGAGGGTTTCCATGAGCGCTACCCAGTGGAGGACTACCTGGATCTGTTTGACCTAGCAGCTTACCAGATCCAGGTTCAGCATCAGCTCGCAGCAAACGCCAGCACATCCCCCAGCCAACGCGACATTATTATCGGTAACTGGAAGGGCCAACTCCTATTTGAAGAGTACTGTATGCTTTACTAACACCGTGATTCATGACCAAGCTGACAAGCATCCTCAGCTCAGTTACATTTTGAGCTAAAATTAACAATAAAATAGAAACATTTATTTCTTAACTGACAAATGAGACGTCCCCTATTGTTGTACCCAAGTAAGAGTTATGACTGGCATATGAACATTACCCAGCCTATAATTTGACTATTATTGTAACTGCTGTATGAGATTCGCTTTGACTGCACAAGTTGTTCCCTTGAATCTGATACTTTTATGTTTTGAGACTGTGCGTCATTTCATATAAGCTACCACCTCCCTTCCTCCCGACACTGTGTGTGTGTGTGTATGCGTGTGCAGATGCGTGTGTGTGTGTGTGCGTGCGTGAAACTGGGGTCATGCACTGCGTAGCTGTTTCCTGATAGTGTGCACACACCGAGGCGCAGCAAGGCAGCTAGCTAGTGGCCTCGGACCGACGCTTGGCTGTAGCTTGACTTCAAAGGTCAAAGGTCGACACACCGAGACACCCACTGGGGGTAGCGAGAGCTAAAAACTGCTGACTCAGTCTTAAAGAAAGAACCTCTAATAGGATAAGTTCACCTTCTCTTCTTTCCATTTGTGGAGTATAATTGAATCACTCTATAGTTGTTTGTGTGTGTGTGTGTGTGTGTGTGATTCCCATCACAGGAGGAACTTCCTTCCTCTCTCCTCTCTCGCTACGAGCCCCTCTGTGCCCATCTGTCTCTGTCCGTCGCCTTCATCCCGTCTCAATCTTAAAGAGCGGAGCTGGAGCCGAACAATAACAGCACTTCAAGTCGTCAACAATAGCCTTTTCACCCAGGAATGAGGCGGTGCATCGAGAGCGTTTTCTTTGCCCTTTTTATCAGTGTGAGAGCGTGTCAAAGCCACCCCCACCCCCCCCACCCCCCCCGCCCTCCCTCCTCGGTATTCCCACCATGCCCTGGGAGAGCACAGCGAGGTGCGGGCCTGTGGCCAGGATCTGTATCTTTCCAATGCCTTCAAACAAAATCTTTATTGTGAAAGACTAGCGGCACCCCACTCCGGTTGGCTCGGCTAGTCGATTGCCCTATTACAGCCTCTGCCTGCATGTGGAACAATATGGACATGGAAGCTCTTTGCATACTGTATACTGGATCACAGACCAGACCAGGGAAATAATGCTAACACGCGTCGTGTGCATCATTTCAGACAGTAACAGCATTTGTATTGATCTGAATTTGCGTTTGACTGCGACGTGACAGAAAATAGGTCTTGGCTAAATCATGCCTCTCTCTGCGGAAGGTGAGCCGATGAGGCACCCTTGGTATTTCATCCACAAAAAAAAAGAAAAACATAATTCTGTTTCGAAGATAAAAGGCTAATGAAGGCAGAGACAGACTAATGAATCTTGGGTTTTATTTTGCAGCCCACTGTGGTGGAATTGTTAGTGAGCTTGTCTGCTCTGACTTATAAGCTTAAGTTAGTCAATATAACACTTTTGTACATAAAATGATTTTTGTGGGTTTTTTCCATTTCTAACTTTCATGAAGTCAGTTTATTTTATAACTGGTCTGCTTGCCATGCCAGTCAACAAACCTGTAAATTACAGGGGCTTTGGGAGACATACATTGAACAATGTAGATGCCAGCTATTCAACAATTAAGTGGCGTGAATCGAGTGCTCGTGTTCAAAGAAGTGCATGGAAGTGTTTTTGTTTTCTCTCATATTGACATTTAGAGCTGTCAGGTCGGCAAAAGTAGAAATACAAAGATGCGTAAAGTTACTAACCATAAATCCACCCCAGACATGCGTTTATGGAAAAGTGCACGATATCTGAATATGAACAAAAACAAGTCAAGATGCTGAGTGCATGCTTCACGGTCGGAGAAAGGGGGTGCAGAGCTTATCTTACGTTCCCGCACAGAACACAAAGAGACTCCAAGATGGCCTCAGTAATACTACTGTATAATGTAACCAGGGAGAGAACTGATTAGTTACAGTGGTACACATTTAAATCAGATGAATAACTAATTACTGTAGATTCCGGAAGAGATGTGTTTTTTGTCACATGCTTCGATGCATGTACTTAGCACGTAGTTAGCACGTAGTTAGCATTTTTTTCCCCCTGAAACCTGTTGTGTTGACTGTTAATACACTTGCGCTTGTGTTTCTGTGTGCGTGCGTGTGTGTTCCCAGGAGAAGCCAGTGTGTCCACCATGTGGGACAACAATGCTTGGGCACACTTCCATGGTAACACCACAGAGGGAGAGCCTCCCTTCCTCATTCAGGACTTCATTCACGCCCTGCAGCCTGACACTCGCTTCATCGTCATGCTCAGGGACCCGGTGGAGAGGTGGGAATCCCCCCCGAACTCTCACACACGCTCACATATAAACACACACAAGCACACGCACACTCACACATAAACACACACACTAACACATAAACACACACCTACACGCACACACACACACACACACACACACACTCACACATAAACACACACACACACACACACACACCCCTACACGCATAAACACACACACACACGCACACACACACGCTCACACATAAACACACGCACACGCACGCACACACATGCACACATAACAACACACACACACGCCCACACTCACACATAAACACACACACACACACATGTGCACACACACACACACACACCCAAAACGGCCATCTTGAGTGACGATGCTATGCACACAAAAGCTGCTCCTGCAGTTTATAGGGAAACAAAAGCCCTGTTGTTAGTAAGAATTCGCTGGTGCTGTCTCAAAAGTTTCACGGTGACTCCTCTGTCGGCACTGTGAGCTTACTGCAAAATGCCTGGGATTAATATACGTTGATTACTTTTTTTCTTCTTTTATTTCGTGTCAGTATATGCTCCCCTTAATTGCTTTTGTCTGTCACAACATCTTCGCCACCTTGGCTGAAATGAGGCATGTATTATTTTCCTGAGGAAATGAATTGCACGCTCAATGAGATTAACAATGCCATTTCTATTATGTGAGATTTGTTTACAGCCTCGGTGTCTTTTGAGTTTACATCAGTGTTAATGGAATGTTGTTTCGATTCGTTTTGATACGACCGCGACTACTGTAAGTCAAATAGCTCACGGTGTTTGTTTTATTCTTCTTGCTGCCGAGTTTTAGCATGTCTTGATAAACTTAATGTTATCATCCATCTCAGGGAAAAGATGCCGACATTCATGTGCGACATGTCATACTGGGGTGAAATGAGAAATAAAGCGAATCAATTATAACAAGATAATAAAATTGATAATCAGCCTCATTTGATTATCAATTGTTGAATATTAGTACAGGTGCGTTTACCCTACTAATCTGAAAGCCTTTTTGAACATAACAGTAGAAACAGCATTGCAAATAAAGTGGATATTTCCTCTCTTACAGGCTCTATTCCGACTACCTTTACTTCGGCATTGCCAACAAATCTGCCGAGGACTTCCATGAGAAGGTGTGTGAGTCCCTGCAGCTCTTCGAGGGCTGCCTGGTGGAGTCTACAATGCGCTCATGTGTGTACAACACAACTCTCAACAGTGCCATGCCAGTGAGTGTGCCTGCATCTTCGCACCTCACCTCGCCCTCACAACACACAAGCCACAGAACAGAGAGAGGGAGAGAGAGAGGGAGAGGGAGAGAGAGAGAGAGCCTATAAGGCCCCAGAATATCAAAAGGCCCTCAAAACATATCCATTCCATAGTAATAAAACATTTAAGCATAAACGTTCATTTGCGCTGCACTCTCCACCCCACCTTATCTTTGTTACGGTGATTTATAAAGGGGAGATTGGCATAGTAAAATAGTAGACTATATTATATTTATGTAGAAGAGGACGCTGAGAAAAGAGGTCGAGATGCACAAAGAGCCAATCCTTGTTTCATCTCACTAAGGTGTGTCTAAAGGCCCATGTATGCTTCTGCGTCAAAGCTACGGCATCACAGGAGTTTGCATCATTTTCAATACGTATACAATCCGACCGGAAGCATTGATGCACTTCAACTTGCTGACGTGGAAGTTGCACACCGGAAATGTGAAAAAGGCTTATTAGTGTTCTATCGGGAGCCAATACGTGGGTTTTCCCTATGGCATTTCCTTGTTATTGCAGCGGAAATCTGTCTTTTATAATACTATTTTGTGTCGGCACAGATTATTTTCTATGATATATATGTTGTTGTAACTAAGAGAAAGAAATAACTTTCAAAACTTTCACACTTAATTTGTGTTCTAATTCAGGCGCATTTAAGACATGGTACTTCCGCATTTTGCCGCTTCGTGTCAATCGCATGCGCAGTCAACATGCACAGGTATGTGCGGCCAACGCAGAAGCAGAACATGTTGAACCTACGCCGTAAGTGATGCCGTGGGCAAGACGTAAGTTCGACGCAGAAGCACGAATGGGCCTTAAGTTATGTCAACCCATGCAAAGATATGGCTACAGTATCTTCTATTGTATTTATGATTTATACTGTAGCTAGTTCTTCCATCCATCGTCATCCGCTTATCCGGAGTCGGGTCGCGGGGGCAGCAGCTTCAACAGGGGACCCCAAAAATTCAAGGATTTGATTTAAAGAGCCTGCTTTGACTGCCAATCTCAGTTTATTAAAAGCATGTATTGCTTCGACATTAATGTGTACAGCACTTTATAATATTATATGACAAAATAATTTTTCATATTTTTTATTAAAATGTAGGCCTAGAGTTGAAGTGAAGTTAATATTCCCCTTTTGTGCACTACTTAATATTTTATGTTTTTCTCGCCTAGGGCCCCAAAAGAGCTAGGGCCAACCCAGAGAGAGAAAGGGGGGGGGGGGGGGTGCAGAGAGAGAGAGAGGGGGGGGG
>JAODUH010014183.1:0-18596 GCA_027564835.1 Typhlichthys subterraneus | reverse complement strand
TGTGTGTGTGTGTGTGTGTGTTTTCTTTTTTGAGAAAAAGCAGGTGCGGTTATACATTATGCCGTGTTTTTCACTGAGGCGTTTGTTCTATAACAGCAAACTTGGCTGTTATCCTGGCGATAAGATCAGGAATGTAACGTCTCTGATCCAGCCTAGATAACATCTCACAACCATTTTCCATCTGTTTTCAAATGTGAAAGAGGTGTCTGAGGAAAGACTATTAAACATGTTAGCGTTGTGCAGCTGTTCTTTCACGTTAAGGCTGTTGCTGTTTGTGTGCTGGTGTGTGTGTGTGTGTGTGTGTGTGTGTGCGTTAGGCTTGTAAGAACATATCGTTACAACCAAAACGCGATACTGTATCGATTATCTTAATTAAACACTGTATCGGTTACAAAATAAATACATTTGCTATTTATTTTATTTTTTTGAAGGGACCATGTAAAAAATACATTAGAGAAGAGGAACAATGCTTGTTACCAGATTAAAATGTAAGATAATTTCCATCTGCAGTCCCTGAGCAAGTTTACATACTTACTGTAAGTGTTATCCACAAATTTGAAATTGCAATATATCTTCTTGCTTACAGTATCGCAACTTATCGTGATATATCGCATCGTGGCCCCTGTATCGTGATACGTATGGTATCGCCAGATTCTCGCCAACACACAGCCATAGTGTATGCATGCATGTATGTGTGTGTGTTTGTGTGTGTAAGAGTGCACATACTTTCTCTAGGTCGGTCGGGTTCTTGTGTTTAACGCAGCAGGACAAAAGCCGCCTCTGTTCTCTTAACTCTCGGATGCCACAGACATCCATTGCCCTGCAGGCAGCGCAGTAAAAAGCAGCGTTACATCACCGGAGCGGGCGGCGCCACGCTGCTATCAAGGCTGGCTTTGTGTGTGACGTGCGTGGCACATGGACGTGAGACAGCCCCCCCCCCCCCCGGCCCCATGTGGCATGGCTGCCCACCGGCCTGTCATCGGCGCACAATGATGATCCGCAACAATGGCCGCCTTGTCCTGCTACCGTGGGAATGAACAGTGAGGCCTTTGTAGCTCACAAACAGGCTTTGGACCAACGTATGGCCTTAAGAGTATACACGTGTCTCTGCATCCAAACAGAGAAGCCACTAATGCGGGCTAAAAAGCACTGCAGAGAAAACTAGCGCATGAAATACTGTATTGTGCCTGTGGAAAAGTTGAAGGACAGGCTTTTTGTTTAGAAGATAAACAGCATGAGGCAATGATCAAGGTTAGAGGATAAACATCTCATAATTAGCCCTGTGTTTATATGCCACTACAAACACTAAAAACACTGATGACACAAAGAATAATCCTAAAAGTAATTTCAACCAAATGCCACGCTAAAATACCACATACTACACCAGGAGATATCTACTCTCAGCATAGGTTGTTTTCAAAGGGAATAAAATATGTGTTGTTGCTATTATTATTCTTTTTTTCTTCGTCCTGGTACCTGGTTATTAATGCGCTCCCTGTATATTACGAGTTCTCTGTGTTGTCACTTTCATTACAGAAACTACTAGCCATGTGGAATTTCCCTACTTCATGGGGGAACTAAAGATAATTCTTGCAGCTAGATTGCACTTTTCCAATTGAGGCCCTTTTGGCATTCATTCGCGGGGGGTGGGGGGGTCTTCCAGGAGATACTGTTGATAAATATTGATGCACCGCTCGTCTTGGACTTAAATTCCCGACCGGGGCGGAGACCAGGCTGTAGCTATAGCTGATGTAGATGTAGATATATCTGATGTAGATGTAGATATATCTGATGTAGCTATAGCTGATGTAGCTATAGCTGATGTAGATGTAGCTATAACTGAGGTGTATATAGCTATATCTGATGTAGATGTAGCTATAGCTGATGTAGATGTAGATATATCTGATGTAGATGTAGATATAGCTATTGCTGATGTAGATATAGCTATAGCTTCTGCCAGGATCATCCCGGAAGTGTTACCTCCGCTCCGTCAGCCGAGATCGGTGCTGGTTTCGCTTGTTTTGTTTTTGGGGGGGTCTCGGATGCCGAGTGACGGTGGGGGTGGCAAGGGCCCAACTCGGGCGGGGGCGAGACGCTGAGCGCAGGAGAAGGCTTTGATAGTTGAGAGGAATGAGGGTGGATACGGCCGCTAACACCCACCCATCCTACCCCGGTCTGTGCTTCTCGTCTTCTGGGTCGTCTAGATTTAGAGACCCCCCCTCCCCATGTCAACTACATGTTATCTCTCTTCCTTTATCTCCGTCTCTCAACGCCACTGCCTCTTCCCCTGATAACATGAGCAGCGGTGCGTGTGCTGTACTCAGACATTAAGCAGATGCATGCCCCCCAGGGTGACCACCGTCACAGTCCTCCCCAGGACCACCTGCCTGTACTGTAGCCTGGGTGGAGCACAGTGGCTCACCTCCCTGTAGCTACAGGCCTGGATGATAAGTGCGTGTGCGTGTGTGTGTGTGTGTTTGAGCAGCTGATTGGTGGAGTGGTGGAGTGTGGCTGTGACAAGATGGAAAATAACCAGTTCAGAGCAAACCCAATGCCCAATCAGCATGTGTGTGTGTGTGTGTGTGTGTGCACGTATGTGTGTGTATGGCTGTTTGCGTGTGTATGTACATGTTTGCGTGTGCGTGTGTGTGTGTGTGTGTGCATGTGTTAAGGGCTTGATGGGTTTGAGGTTGGTGCTAAGATAAGGGAAACATCTGTTGGTTTGTCTTTATCTCTGGCAGGAGCTCCTGGCACACCGCGGGAGACCCAGTAAAGGAGCCCGTCTAATCAGAGCCAACCTACAGGGCGGGGGGTGGTGGGAGGATGCTTGTGTGTCTGTGTGTGTGTGTATGCATGTGTGTGCGTGCTTGTAGGGTTATCTGTGTGTGTGTATGTGTTTGTAGGTTTGTGTGTACTGTATGTGCATGTGTGTTGTAAGTATTGTTGCTAGCCTCAAGGCTCACCTTGGCTTGGCCATGACATACGTAAAGAAAGACAGACACGTACGAGCAATACGTTTTGAATTTAGCATTAGCAATTCGATTGCGGCGTTTTAATCCATTTATAAAAGTCAACTTTTTTCCTTGAGCTCACAAAGGGCTTACTGTCAACTTCTGTGTGCAAGTTCCAGTGCATTATTCCCTCTCTAGTCATTATCTCTCAGTGGTCTTGACATTGTAAACGCCAGATAAAACACAGCAACTGTCACTTTCTTTCACTAACACGCGTTAGCGTCTTATATTGACTGCCGCTTGTCTGACCGCGTATCAAGATCGATGAGGGTCACTCTCCTGTTTATAACCCCCGTCCCAAACACTTTACTGCTCTGAACCTGTGCGTGTGTGTGTGTAGGTGCCTATGTGGGTGCCTGTGTGTGCGCTTGTGTGTGCCTGTGTGTTTGTGTGTGTGTGTGGGTGCGTGTGTGTGTGTGGGCGCTTGTGTGTTTGTGTGTGTGTGCATGTGTTTGTGTGTGTTCGCTTGTGTGCGCTTGCGTGTGCCTGTGTGTGTGTTTGTATGTGTTTGTGTGTGTGTGTGTGCATGTGTGTTCGCTTGTGTGCGCGTGTGTGTGCCTGTGTGTGTGTTTGTGGGTGCACATGCGTGTGTGTGTGTGTGTGTGTGCGTGTCTGTATACGTGTATGTGTGTGCGTGCCTGAATACGTGTGTGTGTCTGCTTAAGCAACAATGGCACCAGCCTGCAGCTCTGTATGGATCGGGTCCCAGGGAGGCCTAATGAATGTAGGTGGGCCCCGTCACCCTCTGTCTCAACGCATCACGCCCTCTCCTCATGAGAGCAGACAGATTTACACAGCTGTGTCGACTCCCCAGCAGGGGCGCACACACACGCACACACACACACACACACGCTTGCACGGGCATGTGAACACAGATACCAATTTGTGCTTGCAATCACACACACACAGGGGAATACAGTGTACAAATGTCTGACATATATTGTACACATTTCACCAGACACATTGAAATAAATGCTCATGCGTAGACACATTGATATCTTTATGGGCACATGCACAGCTTTCAAGCAGCACTTTAATCAAAACAACCGTTGCCTACCAACACAGAATTGGTAACAGACTAAATGTATTCACGGAAGTTATTCACGGAAATAATTCTGCCTATAGTTATACTATGGTGCCAGTACTTTACAGTTTTAGTCTTGGATTTTTAAAGAGAGATATGCAATGCAGGTTATTCATAATGCCGTTTGCCTCCTGAATTGCTGTATTGTGGATACATTTCTCCTTTTGGCAAACATAGTTGTTTTGTGTTCTCGGTCAAGTCA
This sequence comes from Typhlichthys subterraneus, assembly GCA_027564835.1. Classification (NCBI taxonomy): domain Eukaryota; kingdom Metazoa; phylum Chordata; class Actinopteri; order Percopsiformes; family Amblyopsidae; genus Typhlichthys; species Typhlichthys subterraneus. Next base: position 14,299 of record JAODUH010014183.1, on the reverse strand, counting down.
GGGATTCATTTTAATTTTAATAACTGTGAGAAAAATATTGGCACTGGTAGGTACCATCTCTCATTCGCCATAACTGTGAGTCAAAGATTATTATTTTCCCCTCTCATCTCTGTAATGAAAATGTATTCTGACTGGAGAGACTTGTGTTTATGGGAATTAATTCACATGCGCATTGATAGAAACACAAGGCGACGTTTGAAATTACTGTGCATTGCGGAACAGCGAATCAAACGTCTAACTTTTAATGGGAAAGCGCAAGTTAGGTTTGTTTGCTTTTTTTGTGTTGACTTGAATAAAGCATTTCTCGTCCACGTAATCTGCCCAGGTGCCACTCAAAGGCTGAACAGTCATTTTCTACATGGACCAAATTAAGTCCGGAAAATGACTCCCTCTCCTTTAATACTTGATCCTGGTAAATGACAGAACTGGAGTAACACGTAATGGCTTCCACCTGTATTATTCCCTTTTTCTGTCAAGCTCACACATTCCTAAACATGGGGACGCTTTACTCCCTGTCACTTGTCCAGAAGTCAAAAGTCACAAGTCAAACCCCGGTAATGACTTAATTAATGCAATTTTCCCTTTTTTAAAGCTTTCCCACGTAAGCTCGGTTGGCACAAGGGAGACCTTTAACTCGTCAATACACTGTTAGACGTTCAAAACCACCACTCCCTTTTGTTGGGCACGTGTCATTTTCACTGCCGCACCTTATTCTCAGGCCTATTTAGATAAATGTCCACTTGAAGCCGTGCTTGTCAGGAGAAATTATGGTGTCACATATCATGCTGGAGAAAAGCCAGAAGTCTTTTTGTTTACACACGTCATTTAAACCGGCAATTTAAAAGACGACACCCCACCCCCTAGACCAAACACTCATCTACTAAATATTGAGCTGAGTGAAACTCTTTTAGTAGAGGAAGAGAATAAAATAGCATGGTAAAACAGACCTAAATACAAGGTGTTTGGTTACGTTTGTGAGTAAATGTCTGATTCCAAGCGTGTGTTTGTGCGAGCCCGTTTGTCTATGCTTGTGTATGTAGGCAGCCATATGCGTGCACCAACCTAATACGGTAATGTATTAGGTGTATATGTACTGTATGTATATTTATGTTTTTACGTAATGTGCTTTATGGAAGTTTTTTTAAGTGTCGAATTCCAGGAAGAATAGCTATCGTTACGATGTTAGCTAATAGGGTTCCTAATAAACAAACATACAAAGCGTACTTGTGTCTCTCGTTGTTAGCACGTGTTCATCTTCCAAGCTGAATGAAATGTTTTGTTGACCAACTCAGATGAGTAAGATAAACCCTCCACACATCTAGTCTCTCTCTCTCTCTCTCTCCCTCTCTCTCTCTCTCTCTCTCTCTCTCTCTCTCTCTCTCTCTCTCTGTCTATCCCCCCCTCTGCTGTGCAGGTGTTGTGGAAGCACAATAATGCAGCCAGCTTTGCCCCACCCTGCCCAAGCTCATAGCTCAGGAGGGAAGCAGGCATGGAGCAGATAAGACTTAAGCCCCTGCCTCACCCTTTTTTTCCCCCCTCTTTACTCGGTTAGGGACCGAGGCGGGAGAGAGAATGGGGGTGGGGGGTGGGGGGGGTGCAGGCCCTGGAGGTGACCGTGATGAGGCTTTGATGTTTTCCCCCCTTGGCGTTGGCATGGCGGCGGGATCAGTCAGCCGCTCCTCGCAGGGAAAAGCGCACGAGTCGGCGCGACCTCGAGAAGGTCACTGCGTTCCAACAGACGTGTGTGGCGGCACTGTGGAGAAATGGAACCAAGACTAAAGCGTGCTTCAGCTAACTTCCGTTTCTTCTAAATGCCACGAGCATGTCTTAAACACCATTCGTTGTTCCTCATTCACTTCTTTGTCATTATAGCAGGTGGGGTTTCCACGTTGACGCTTATCGGCTTTCGTAGAAGATGGGACGGATTTTAGAGAGACTGTGTTTCGGCTAAACTGATTTTCTAGGACAGGAGAGGATTAAAGAGGAGACAAAGGCTGTGTTTGCGTTGCGCCGCATTCCTCGCGACAAACAGCCTAGCTCACCTGGCCGCTGGATCTCGGTGCTTGGCCGTCCTCAAGTTGTCTCACTGATCCTTTAGTGTGCTGTTGACACAACACGCCACGTGGCTACAATCAAATGCGTGTCCGCTTGTTCTGCTCACTGTTGAAGAATCTGTTGGAGACGTATGCAAGCGGGTCAGGCTGTTATGGAGATCGTTTAATTGACTAATCAATTTTAATTCAATCAATTTGCGTTTTGCGGTGTGTTCTGGTCGTTTTTCTCACAAACCAGCTGTGTGTAATTACCTTCTGCAACCCGTCTGTCTGTCCCGTGCCTTCCGCTGCCTGCGGTGACGCTGATCCTTACAGCGTTCCACACGCCATGACAGATGTGACCCCCCCCACACACACACACACACCTCCACACCTCCCACCTGTGTCTCTGTGGGCGCCGGGTCGTGCAACCGCCCACCTGGGCAACACATCGCTGTGTGCTCTCGCTCTGTACGGCTGAGCGCAGCGTGAGGGGGCGGAGTCACGTGGTGGGCCCCAATATGTCAGCTCCTACTAGGCTGCTAAGCCCCACAATCCTGCATCATGCATGCCAAAGATCAGCCACCATACGCCTGGAGCTCCTGGCATAGGGGTTAGCAGCGGGGGGGGGGGGGGGGGGTGACTTGGCCTTTGCACGGTCAGAAGCCCCCACTGCGTCACAGCGTGAGTGAGGAGGTAGATGTAGACTGCAGGAGCAAGGCCGTCGTGGAAATGAAGCTGTATATCTACGAGCTGAACACTCTGGAGGTCTTCAGACACTTGGATTGAATGCTTGCAAACCAGATGAATGAATGGAGTTGAGTGCTTGCAAAACCGTATGGGGATACGTGGAATAATGTCATGCGACCTTCCAGCAGATGTTTATTTTGTTAAACCAAAATAAGGTCTCCAACGAAATGTCCGCTAAATGAAAGGTGGATTTAAACATGTGTTATGTGAAGATTGTGGATATTTGAACTAATCAAAACATAAACACCTCTCCCTTCAAGATAAAGTCAGCTATCGCAAGCTAACTGTAAGCTAAAACACTTTTTGTCAAATTCACCAAATATCTCTACGCATTTCGCTAGCTTACCGTTCACTGTGCGTGCTGAAGAAAGAATATGATGCTTCTACACAGCCCTGGCTCCATACATTTTGGATAGTGTTGCGTGGTGCGGTCTACTTGTTTTTGTTCTAATAGAGCCAGGCTAACGGCAGTTAATGGACCGCAAGGAGATATTTGTTGAATTTGACACAAAGTGTATTAGCTTGTATTAACAATTGCTCACCCTACCTTTAAGGCTTATGACTGACACAATGGTCCTTATAACGGCAGCTATACATTGTCATATTTGGTCATCTCTCATTGGTGAAATGCAACTGGTCATGGTAATGTTTGAGGTCATCATTCTGCCTATGTATCCTAATTGTCTTGTGTAAAAAGCTTTATCAGCTACCTAGATACATTTGGAAATGGAGGGATTTGCACACACACACACACACTCCCCAGGACAATGTCCCATGCATTCGTTCCTACAGTAAAGATCACTTGTGTGTAATGATGCGTGTGCACACACCGCACAAAACACTGTGAGACATACAATGGATTGGTGCTGTGACCTGTGCATATTGGAGGGAGGTAAAAGAGAGAGAGAGAGCCTACGCCCGATGCACACTCACGCCATTTTTATCCAGCCAATTTGCACTTCAGCGGGCCTGCGACGCCGTACGGTGTGTGCGGTGACAACATGCTCTTATATGACGCTGCCGTCCACCAGCGCAATTTCTATACACACAATTTACCTTTGTTCACACTGGCAGCCGGGACACCGTATAATACATCAACAGCAGACGGTCAGTGGACTATACAAGAACGCGCACACACACACACACACAGACACACACACGCGCGCTCATATCCTGCCATAGGTGTGTGCTTTTACACAGTGAAGCTTCGGAGCCTGTGATTTTATGACCGTTTTGTCAGCTGCAATAGCATGGTTTTCCCCATCCCTGGCGCTCAGTGGTAAAATAACATCCACAAAACCCATAGGACCACACTAGAGTCATTGCTACAATTTGAGCTATCAAAATCATAATGGAGGGATGAGATTGCCTTTATTTCCTCTTCCACTTATTGTGTGTGTGTGTGTGTGTTTGTTTGAGCAGAGGCTATCGAAGCTCGAGCCTATTCCTTGAGCCCGAAGGCTTAGTTTAATGTGTTTAGATAGCTCACATTTGTTGTTTCTTTACTGCGGAAATTGTAGTCTTGCTCTGCGGTTTTGTCACGTGTGCTCTTTCAAAATAGCCGGTCCTTTTTTTTTCCTTTTTTTTTTTTCCTATGTTTTGTTTCAGAATTTAAGGTTGGATTGTCCATAATAATAGTCTGTCATCCAGACATGCAAATGTTTATGTTTCATGCTTGTAGTGGTGTGTGTCTGGGAATTGTCTGGCCTCAGTGTACAACTCAAGCGTGACTCAAGCTGATGTATGACCAGTATGCTATCGTGAGTCACCTAATAGTGTGAAATCAAAACACCAAGCGTATTTCCGATGACATTACGCAGCGCCGACCACCGAGAACGTAATTGTGGACGAATTAGCTGATTTCGATGGCTGAATGGGTCATTATTGTTCAATGTCACATCGCGATCTGTCCATTACTCACGCTAGCCTGATCTGAAGATGTGTCAACTGCACCTGGTAAAAGTAATGTCCCTCCATTGTGGCCATGAATAGATAATTAGAGAATAAATAGAGTAATCGAGAATTCGGGTATCCAGTAGGTCAGATTGTTAGCATAAAAGCATAAGCAGTTACATTGACAGACATAACATGGAGTGTAAGTGCAAATAAATGAATAAAAAAGATAAAAACTGTATATATACGTAAATACAAAATGTATACAAGCAGCGATGGCCCATGTGCGACGACACAACTGCATCGGTGTAATTTGTCCTCGGCTCTGTGAAGGCGAGCCGGGGAGAGCCCACTCTCACGACGACTGCCTCCGACAGAGAAAACGGCCACCTGGCTTTTCAGCAACAGACCCTCCGCCACGCTCATATTGATCCCCTGTTCTCACACCTTAATGGATGCCGTTGTCCTGCCTCTGCCGCTGATGACACACATAATTACTAATCAATACGCACTCTAGGTCTCGCATCAGAATAATAATTTTAGCACAGGATTTATTTCCAGCGTCGCCGTGCGCGACCATCCCTGTGTGTGCCTGTGGAGTGCACGCTCGTTTTCTCATGCACTGCCCACCTCCCTCACGCGCTCTTTGCGATCAATTGGCAGCAATCAGCTAAAGACCCTTGATTACAGCGTCTGATGGGACCGAATGGTGTTCTTTGTGCGGTCTCGGAGTCCACGTGTGAATGTCCCTTACGCTGGAGGTTACTATACCTGACACCTAATCCATTGTACCTGCAGTGGCACAGTACAGTCACAGTAGCCTCATAGCCTCTGGGTGTGTGCACCATATAACTATACTGTACTGTAATGGTGTGGACGCTTGCGGTTTTGTCATAGTTAACGCACCTAAACGTATGATATTCAATATGCTCCAGTTTTGGGTTGTACCCGTTCAACAGAAATGTGAAAGTCAATATGGAATATTGCATCTAAAACTAAGTACAGTAACGATTTATCAGTAAAATCTTTTTTTTTTTTGCTTGAATTTGTGGTTTTCTGAACAGTCCTGCATTATTCCTTGATGTAGAAAAAAATGTAAAAATGATAATCGTTGTCTTTGTCTTTCAAACTCTGACTCCAGTGTGGAACAATAGTGTACAGCGGTAGAACTGCACAAACATTTCAACAGCTGCAATAAGCTCTACAGTTGCCACCCTAAGACCTCACACTGAGCTTCCAGCATGTCTTGGCATGGAGTTCATATCGGAATCATCCCTGCGCCCAACCTGCGAGGCTCAGAGGCTGACACTCTAATCTACCCGCGCTCTGCCCTGTCAAGACCCATTGGGGAAATGTCATGCGTGTGCATGTGTGTGTGTGTGTGTGTTTTAGGGCATGTCATTTGACATTTTGGCGAATGGAAAGCGCTCCAGCTGGGTCTCGTTGAGTCAGACTCGTAGCTATCTACCTGCCTGAGCCAATGCGGCTGTCTGTCTTTCCATCCGTCCGGCCACCGCTGTCATAATGTGGTGTGAAAGGTCACGCAGGCGGCTTCTAGCCGCTCTCGACAGCCCATAAGGTCGAGCGGTTATATAGAGCGGAGGATATAATTCGGGTGTGAGGTTGGAGCCGACTTCCCGATTTGACCTACGGTATATTTCGTTGTACGGTTATGGGCAAGGAAATGTATGAAGAGAATGACGATAAAGATCTTTCTCTCTTATCTGTCGTCATACGTTGACAGACTTAAAAGCTGATTGAGCGGCGATTGGCTAGAGTCTTCCTCTCGAGGGTGCAATCTGAGGAAGAGGCGATGACAAACGAACCAGAGCTTTATGAACTCTCTCACACACACACACACACACACACACAAACCTGCAGGCACAAGAATTCACATACACACATGACACACTTGTCTGAACTGTAGACAGACTGGGTCCCTGTCTACAGGCCAGCAGCCTCCACGGCGTGCGTGCGTGCGTGCGTGCGTGCGTGTGACTAGGCGTGTTAACAGACAGGGAGTGGAACAGCCAGCTGGCGTGGTTTAGGTCAGGTCCTGGATGGGCTTCTACCTCCAGTAGTGCCATTACCAGATAAGAAGTGACCGGTGATGTGATTCAGTTTAGTAAACTATAAGCACTGTAACTGCACTATAATAACAATAATAATAGAAGGAAGAAGTTTAAACTGGAATACTGTAGTATGTATTAGAATAATATGATATAGTGAAGTGTAATAATATGATACGGTACCTTGTGACACTCCTGTTCCGCTCCTGGAGTCCTAATGCCCTTCATGTTGTAGATGTAGCTCCAACACACCTGACTGTCTGAATGCCTGATAGCGACCCATTCATTAGAATCTGGCGTGTTGGAGCAGGGAGACATCTACAACATGCTGGGCCGCAAGCCTCCTGGTGCCTTATTTATAAAGGATCTGTACGTTGAAAAGACGCGACTTTCTGCGCCAAGTCCCGGATTCGTAGAAAGCAAATTTGTCGTAGATGTTCCCCATCTCAACGGAAACTCTGACCCTTCTGTACAAAAATTATGGCAACACCCGGGAAACTGCGTCACCGTTGGCAATGAATGAAACTCTTAAAAAAGTTTAAACATAAAATGTTTGACATGGCTGGCTTATTAAATAATCTAAATTCGACTATAATAATGAATTTAAGAATTAACTTTATTATTGCTCTATCTTGTTCACAAGACAGAGCAATGTGTAATATAATCAATTCAATGTTGCATGGATCCCGTTTTTATGTATTTATTTTCTGGCAAGTGGATTGATACAATATTATTAACAATAATGTCGTGTAACCTGTAGCAGAAAGTGTCATGTTTATGGAATGAGGTCATCGAGACATGGGACACGCACCACTCGCTCCTCCGAGCAATAGCTGGATGACCGCAGCCTCCCCTGCGATCGCTGACGAAGGTCAGACAGCAGCCAATGTGGGTGGGAGATCTTCGCAAATGTAAACATGAGAAATCTATGGAAAATGTCACAATATTATGTCTCTTGTCGTGGCTCATTGACATCGCCAGACCTATTGAGTCAGCCTAAATAGCCTATGATGTGCTATATAATAGTCTAATGAATGATACAGCTACAACGATACAGACAACAACAACATGCTTTATACTAGAAAATGTTTAAGCCATTCTCTTTTCTGAATTGTAGTTAATACAGCATGCAGTACATCGCTCTCTCCCAACTGTTTTATGTGTGATTCGTGCGGAACTCTCTCTCTCTCTCTCTCTCTCTCTCTCTCTCTCTCTCTCTCTCCCCATCTTTCTTTCTCTGCTTCCAATTTCCTTGTTTGTCTGTTTCTCCTCTTTGATTTCTGTCCGTGCTTTTCTGCGTTCGTATTCCGTTTCATCATATCACACGCTTTCGCAAAAACATCACACGCATTCCCTTTGTTGCACCGGTCTACCTGACCAGCCCTTATATGTCCTGATGTATTGTCTCTGTGTATTGTGTACTGTCTCTCTCTCTCTCTCTCTCTCTCTCTCTCTCTCTCTCTCTCTCTCTCTCTCTCTCGCTCTGTGTGTGTGTACACATGCAGGGTGTAGATGCTGAATGCAGAGAGAGAGAGAAAATCACACACAAAGCCTCTTTGTATATTTCCCTCTGTATTCCGATACTCAGTTATCAAGAACACGGAGGTTTACATTCATTCAGGTTATCTGGGCACTGTGAAGGCAGAGGTCATCATCCCCATCATCCCTGCTGGCAGTCCGAGCTACTATTTCAATTTCATCGACATACACACACACACAGAGGGAGAGAGTGAGGGATAGGAGGAGAGGGAGACAGAGAGAGAGAGAGAGATTCATGGACAATAGCTGCCACACTCGCTATCCTTAATGTGTAAAGCTACACGCTAAAACAATGCTGTATTCTCACATATAGAACGTTACAGTCTTGACGTGGCATTTGAAACGTGTGGAGTACTGCACATGGAAACGGGTCCGTCTGGACTCTCACTGTCACATAACACATTTAGAAGGTGCTTCTTCTTACATAAAGGCTCGTCTTGAATGGTTACTGTGAAAGTGAAGTTGTACAATATGTGGCTGTTTCTGGGAATATTCTTACAGAAGTCTGTTTCCCATGAGGATGCAAGCAATATAGTGTAGGCCATTACTGACTTGACATTTGCATTGTAGCCATATCCCTGTCAAGGTGAAAATAAGATTCTATGTAATTTAGTTGGATGGTACTTCTGTTTTAGCTCCACACCTGACAACAGAGGGCAACCTGTTCCCGCTTTGCACTCACAGACACTTAAGCCATTTAAGATTTCTTTCTAAATGTTCCTCCGTACGTTAAGTGGAGGGAGGCACACCTTCCAACCAATGCATATGTACCTACAAGGAAGGGTGGGGGGGGGATTTAAATAACTCAAAGGGTCGTCGCTCAGACCTAATCCCCAGGACCGCACTAATCAGACCCTCCGTTCACTACTTCGCTTCTTAACATTTCCTATGTGACAAAGTGAAGCAAGGCCAGATAGAGGCATTTAAATGTAAGTGCTGGCAGGCTAATCTCTTCAAATCCGCCCTCCTACACTTTCATTACTGCAGCCAAAGTCTGTCCTACAGTATGCGTTGTTTTCTTTTCTTTCAGCTCACGCTCTTTAGCTATTACTAGTCTGAAAGTGATTTCTGACCATGTAAAAAGAAGAACCCAATTTGCTCTGCTTTCAGAACACAACGTTTTCCTAACTCTGTGAAGTACCCCAGGCTGTAAAATATAGCGGTATGGACGTACTGTATTACCCGATGTTGCCTCAAATTGACAAGCACTGGCAGGTCAAAATCTATAAAGACATGATATGTTTATTGGTCTACAGAGCTGTGCAATAATGTTTTGCTCACTGTAGACCCCCCCCCCCCCCCCTTCAATCACAGCATTTACTTCATTTCTTACCCATCCGGCTGCAACTGTGTTACCGAGATCCAGAGCAGATCTGTCAGATTATTCCTCCTTCTGTAGATATATTGTAGATATATTTTCTCACCCCTCATTCTTTGGAGCTTGTGCCTCGAAGCGAAACGACACAATAAAATACAGCTTTCTAAAGTGATTCCAGTGCCCAAAGCCCCCATGACATTCAGTGAGGATAAAAATCTTTGCGGAGGAATTGGCAACATCCTCTGTGTGTCTCCACCGAGGCGAAAGCAATAAAAAACTGTGAGATAAGCGAGGGTACGATGGCGAAGACATCTATGCTGCTAATGACGCCAGCTCAACATTTTCATCATTTGTTTCCACCAACTGTCCTCCACGCGAATTTATATACTCTGTTCACAGCACCCTTTAAATGAAGCCTTTATCATATGCTGCTTTATTTCTTAGTCTCCGTGGCTGCACGAGTTTCTGCTTTGTTTTCTGAATGTTCGTAGAAGTAGTTCTTTTGAACAGTGCTTACTGTACTTTGAATTCAACTGTGTCGTTCATGTTCACTGTTGATGTTTTTAGTTCAGTCAAACAGTTCACACAGACAGCTCTTTCTTTGCTTGCTGTTTTCCCACTAGCGAGGGGCTCAAGTATCCAAATGTATCCTAGAAAACACAGTTCTCCCTAGGGGTCTTCCAGAGACTCTTGCCTTCAGCAAACGCATCTTTCTCACATGACTTCACCTCCACACATACTCTTCCCCTCTTCCTGACCAGGCTTTGAGGCACGCCACCGCTTCCCCCTCCGTCTGACGTGGTTTATGGTGTGGTTACGGCGCTTCAACAGCTGTAGCACGTTCAGGTGTAAATGTGAGGTTGAAAGTTGCACAGTTTAACGGCCGGCGCCAACTTTACAAGCCGCAGCTTGAATCAATTTCGCCGTACTAGTATTTCAGCACTTACCTTTAAACATATAGGTTATGCCTGTGTGCTCTTAGTTACTCTATGTTCTTAGTTACAGGTGGACTCGTGTAATGTGTGCTGGAGAACTAGTGTTAATATTTTATCTAGATCAAAACAACAGCACCTCTCCCTTCGGGTGCAATAGGGTGCTCCCTTCCTCAGAATCTCCGCCCCCAACACTGTATGCATTACCAAGGCTAGGATAATGGTGTGTGTTGCGGCCTGTACCCCTTTGCTTGTGTTCCCATTTATGAACACCAGATGTTATCACTTACTTCACCTTTAATGTACTAACTAGATTTGTGTGTGGAGATACAGATAGAACATGTCCTCATGCAGCAGAGTAGGCCTGTTGGCATTGAGAGGCAAATAGCTCCTTATCCGGCGTTTGAGACGGAACAGCAGCACAGAGCAGCAACACCATCAGAGAGGTCTCCGTTTGTTTCCCTTGTGTCCGTCTACAGCAGGAGTGTCAAACCCTGTTCCTGGAGGGCCCCTACCCTGCATGCTTTAGATGGCAGGAGTGTCAAACCCTGTTCCTGGAGGGCCCCTACCCTGCATGCTTTAGATGGCAGGAGTGTCAAACCCTGGTCCTGGAGGGCCCCTACCCTGCATGCTTTAGATGGGAGGAGTGTCCAACCCTGGTCCTGGAAGGCCCTTACCCTGCATGCTTTAGATGGCAGGAGTGTCAAACCCTGGTCCTGGAGGGCCCTTACCCTGCATGCTTTAGATGTCTCCCTGCTCCAACACACCTGATTGAAATGAATGGCTCGTTATCAGGCTTCTGCAGAGATTGATAACGACCCATTCATTAGAATCAGGTGTGTTGGAGCAGGGAGATATTAAACATTCAGGGCAGCGGATCTCGAGGACCAGGGTTTGACACCCCTGGTCTACGGCCTTTTCCTTGGCCTCTCCCAATGGAGGAGGCCCCTCACAAGGTGTGGGTGCGTTGGGGGGGTTTATAGGCTCGGCCCATGGGGTAATTGGGATAATTATTATGTCTGCATTCAGTGCCAGCCGGGTGCCTGGAAAGGTCAGGGAACAGCATGCGGACAGGCTTATCTCTCTGTAGGAGCCGGCCTCCATATGGCGGTGAACAATAGCAGAGAGGGGCTGCGGACCCCCGCGCACTGCAGCTTGGCACTGACACACAACGCTCTGGCCTGGGTGGATGGGTTTGTGTGTGGATTGATGGATGGATGGATTGATGGATTTGTGGATGGATGGATGGATGTGTGGGTAAATGGATGAGTGGATGTGTGGGTAAATGGATGAGTGGGTGGATAATTGGGTGGGTGGATGGATGGATTGATAATTGGATAAATAAATGGGTGGATGATGGATGTAAGGAAGGATAGATTGATTGATAATTGGGTGGATGGATGGATGGGTAAATGGATGGATAATTGGGTGGATGGGTGTGTGGATGGATGGATGGCAAGGCTGTGACCCTAGAACAAAGTGGGAGAACAGGGGAGAGACAGAGGGGTGTTGGACAGAGGGAGAGAGAGTATGTCAAGGGAACCACAGGCAGACCCACAAACAAAGGAGACACTTCCACTGAGTTAAAATCATCAACTTGCTGACGCTTTCATTGCCCACAAATCCTCGGCACATGAAAAGACTCTGGTTCTCAGGCCAGGATGTGAAACAATAAGGGGACTTTAGTAATTTATGAATAGGATTTTGACCTTTCCATTGAAACTCTACCTTTCATGCCAGATAGCGACTGTGGCGAAGAGACTTGAGTTGTGAGGTTAACAGCTCCTTTCCTTAGAACACCCCCCTCCCCCTCCATTTTTTACAATTTCACCCTCATTCTGCTCTCCCTTTTTGGCCCTTTCACGCGCGACGCTTCTAACGGGGTTACCATGACACCCGAATCGGTGCAGCAACCTGGTTGGCGCCCCACGAATCAGTGCAGCGTTCCTTTTTTAATCTTCATCCACACAACGGCTTTATTTGATTCTCTTCCCTGGCTTTCACTGGCCAGTGCAGCCTGACCAGTTCCACTGTGTGAGTGTGTGTGGGTGTGTGTGCAGGAAACATTTTAGTCCTTTAAAGGTACAGTCAGCTATTTCAAGCTAAATGTAAGCTAATACTCTTATTGTCATATTAAACAAATGGCTCCTTGCATTTCGCTAGCTTACCATTCTCTGTGCATGTTGACAAAACAATCTGGTACTGGTACCCTGGCTCCGTGAATAGAAACACAAACAAAGTGGCAAACGGCGCTCACATCAACAAAGCTGTAGCACTACCTTTTGCTTCACAATTCTTTTCGATGTGTGGAGCAGCGCCGCGGAGAGATATTGTTTTTATTTGAGCTCGAAGTTAGCAAGTGTTCTCCAGAATGACTGACCCCGCCTTTCACGTTAGTTCTCAGGAATTCAAAAACACCTCTCCCTTCAGTGGGTCTTCCCTCAGGCTCTGGACACTCTGGTTGTGTGGTGAGGACTGCACCACTTTGTTTGTGTTCCCACTTACAATGCCAGGACAAAAAGTGTCAATCTCCGACTTCACCTTTAAGGCTTTCAAACTGCCCCCTCGTTCACGCAGAACCTTCGCCCCCCCACCCCACCCCACCCCCACCCCCAACGACGAGCTAGCTGCACTCCTGTCGTCCAATAACACTTCTACTTCCGTGTCCAAATAAAGAGGTGAGTCCGGTTCCTTCCGCCTCTCCCCTCACCCCTGTTTGATGTGACTTAATTTAATTAAATGGGTACTTGGCAGTGTCTGCAACTAGTCATTGCTTATTCATAAAGCGACTTTGTTTCCCCGCGACCTCTTAATCAGAGTGAAGCCGTAAAAAACACTGGCCAAAAATCCCTCCCTCCCAATAGACACGCACGCACATACACACACACACACACACACACACGCCCAGTAAACACACCCGCATGCTCACGTACATACACACAATAAAATGTTGTGGAAAAGGGAAATGAAGCTACTGCGAGCCATAGGTCTCTCTCCCAAACAAACGGTACAGATAAAAGAAGATGCCCTTTAAAAGTCCAAGAAGTCTCCCGGCTGGATATATTTCAGTTGGCGTGCCTCCTCCCACCCCAGCTGACGCACCGTACTGAGGGGCCATTTCAGTAACTGTCCAATTGATCCACGGGCAAATGGATGAGATGACTGTGTAATGGCGGAGACCTCTGGCTCTCGACAGCAGCTGTCCATCTCTCCTAGTTGGGCTGTGATCGATGAGTGGGCGATCAGTGAGAGAGCTAACGCTAGTGGTGTGTGTGTGTGTGTGGTTACTGGCTGTGCATTAGAGGTAAATACGGTCTGTGCATTACAGGTCTTGTTATGAAGCCGTACAGTTTCCCTTCAGTGGGCGTAGTTTGCCCACCGTCTCTGTATTTATCATCAATTTGACCTAATTGTTTCGCTTTGACAGCTATACACAGTTGTCTCTGGGTTTCCTACCTTGTTATTAGTGCACCCCGTCACACAGCAGCTTCTAGTCATGTTTACGTTTTTTTGTTACCAGACGAAAGTGACGCGGGTGTCGTGCCCAAATGTGTATATGTCTGCCGAAAAGTGACCTACACAAGAATATATATATAGTTTGGCTATGTGGCGTGGTCACTGGCAACATGGACAGTTGCCCCATGTGCCCCACTGGTCGAGGATTCAGTATTGGAGGTTCTGGGAGGTCTGTCGTGGATTGGGTTATTTAGTGCTTCTGTGGTGTCGTCTCCGGGGTTCCGCTAATGGTGGCGACATGGTGGTGCA
>JAODUH010014162.1:0-27846 GCA_027564835.1 Typhlichthys subterraneus | reverse complement strand
ACTTCCACCTGGACAGACCCAACCAAACCAACCACCAAACCAAAACGCACCACCAGGAAGTGCAACCAAAATGCACATCCCAGGTGCCAAACCCACCCAACCAACCAACCAACCAACTAACCAAAATGCACCACTGGTAAACTCAATCCAGCTGCAAAACATACCCAAAACAACCAACCATCCACCAACCTATCCCAGCGCCACCCGACGGAACCAGAAAACCAACCAAGTGGCCAACCAACCCAACGTCAGCCGACCGATTAACTGGATAACCGGCCGACCAACAAACCTCAACAACCAACCAAAACCCACCAACCCCCTAATCAAAATATCCAACCAACCAACTATCCATATTTTCCAACTAGCCCGTTCACCAATCAACAAAACAACTCCCCCCTCCTAACTAATGAAATAGCACCAGCGATGGGGATCCGGCCAAAATGAAAATAAGGCTGGGACAACCTCTGGGCCAACCACGTGATGGGCCGTCGGACCCAGAACTGCCCCCTAAACTACAAAACATAACCCCCCTAAACTAACCAAAAACAAGCCGTGAAAACTAGACTACCGGATCCAGCATCTAAAAGAACAAAACAACAAAGAGTAATAAATCATGACTGAAGAACATAAGATCCCGGACGAGCCCCCATGTTACGGCCTGGCTCATGGGCCGTAAACCCAAACAAACTAAACAAATCAAACACTTAACTAACAAACAGAATAACAATAGAATGAGGTGTGAATGTCTGTAGGTGTAAGTACTGAATATATGTGGTGACCTAACCAAACTAAGAACTAACCAAACTCAGAAACAAACCAAACAAAGAAGCTAACCAAACAAGCCAAGAAACAAACCAAGAACAGCATGTGTGGTGCCAGGAGAGTCACACTGACAGTGTGCAGCAACACTTCTATATATATGTTATATGCCCAGGTGTATTTAATTGGCCTAATTAGGGCCTACCCAGCCAATACCGACCAGAGGCCTGCTAAAACCAGGCAGGGCCGTCACACCTATAACACTATGGACTATTACTTTCAATTAAGTTGTGTTGTTGTTGTTGATGCTGATGTCACTACTCGTAGATAAAGGGTACTGTTTTTTTCTCCCTGTCGCTGTCCCAGTCTATCCCAATATGTTGCATTCTAGACATCACCTGTCTAAACCCCTGAACCATGTTTCCTCCTTCCATCACTGAACATAATGATAATGATAATGAAGGATCATAAAAGGTCTTTCTGTAATGCTTCTGCTCACTAATAGACTGATGACCAGTGACCCTCTGTGCTTGTGGAAAGAGGCTTTGACCGTTATTTGACGGCCGTTCGAAGCTCCCCACAGTAGATGCTTATGCTCCAGGTAGTTGTACAGTAGTAAGAAGCATGTTGGGGTTACAGTAAAGAAAGTTGTTTACAGAACTTGAGGCTCAACACGATAGTGAACTACTAATTTTAAACTCAATATCTCCCCATACCTGGATAGTCTGCAAGTTGATCTTCGTGAAGAATTCATCCTTTTGGGTGAGGTATGTCATAATAATCAGTTTCTTCCAAATCTTCACTGATTTCCATTGCTACAGCATAGGCCAGCGGTTTTCAAACTGTGGGTCACTGAGTCGGAGTGAATGGGTCGCGAATATTGCAAGCGGTCATTGAATGAATGAAGAATATCAATGAAAGGCTTCTGTGCTTTACTATCGTGTTCTTCCACTCATTGGTCGCATTAAGGTTGCGACAAAATAGCCTACTCATGGACGTGCACTGAAGTGAATAACGGACCACCCCTCTCCTCCTTCCAAAAGGTTTGGAAGGAGGAAATGTATGTTTAGTTAAATTCATGCATGTTTTTATACTTCACATCATATCTTAATTTCTTCATGATTCGGGCATTTCGTCTGAGATCTATGCATGGCTTGTGTTATTAGACATAACGGTGGCTGTACAAGACGACTCTGAAAAT
Organism: Typhlichthys subterraneus; assembly: GCA_027564835.1. Classification (NCBI taxonomy): domain Eukaryota; kingdom Metazoa; phylum Chordata; class Actinopteri; order Percopsiformes; family Amblyopsidae; genus Typhlichthys; species Typhlichthys subterraneus. Next base: position 25,886 of record JAODUH010014162.1, on the reverse strand, counting down.
TATATATATATATATATATATATGCAATTGAGTGTTCAGTGCCTGTAATGCTTTTCAGGATATAAGGCTTGCCCAATTGTTAAGGTGCTGTGGAATGTCTTAAGGCCAAGGGTAAACAAACTAAAGCATTCAATATATTTGTTGTGGTTATTAATAATAGCACGCCAACAACACTATTTAACACCTCAAATGTGAATACATATTTATTACTATGCTATAGCTGTGTCATTAATTGTTTTTCTGGTCATCAAATAGATTTTGACAAACAAATGTTTCATAGGCTACAAATAATGGCATATGCCCGCTGTTGAACTTCAGAATCCCTGTTTGGGCCTTGAACCAAAGTTTGCCCACCCCTGCCATTGACTGTTAATTTAACTCCTAAATGTGACAGTTAATAAATACCTAAAGTTTATATAAATTATTGTAATATACTTTAGTACAAAACACACACACACTGTGAGACCATTACACCTGTTAATAATCATAGCAGCTATGTGTGAGGTTCACGAGCATGCTGATTTTAGGTGGTGAGATCGCTCAGTCAACAAGAAACATTCCAAACTCTTGCCTCCATCAGCCGACACTCATTATCGTCCGCCCGTGATTAGCTCATCAAGCTTGTGATGACTGACTGCTGTAGCTCCTCATTGGAGCATATGCTAGTGCCTGAAGGCTGTGCTGTGAATGCTAAACCACAGCCAAAGCTACTATACAACTACAGTTCACTAAGGTTTGTGCCATTTGTACTGCAGTCAGCTAACCAGTTAAAAGGTATGGTTATTTTGGAGAAAGCTTATTGATATTTGAACATGATCGAAACACAAATGCCTTTCCCTTCAATGCCATGCTCCCTCAGAAGCTACGCCCATTGAAAAGGCATTACAAAGTTGTGTTCTCATTTACAGAGCCAATGCTGTGTAGTAACATTGAACAGCAGCTAGCGAACCATGAGTAGAAAACCAACAGCTTACAACCTCTGACTCCACCTTCAATCATTTGAGATAACCAACCAGAAAGTAAATAAAAATAAATAAATAAAAAAGAAACCAACAATCACTGCTTAATACAGTATTGTAATATTGTATTTTATCACTACAAATATTCCAGTATAAATGGCTCTTCGGTTCTGGTGGTGCTGCAACACAATAGTAGCCTCATGATGCGCCATTATCTTGCGAGCTTCAGTTTGAACGCATATACTGTACACAGTGTCAGTCTGGACAGCATGCTTCAATGACTCTCGGGACCAACCGTCATGCTAGTAGCTATGGGTGTGTTTTAGGTTTGATATTAGCCCTTGATAGAGATTTATAGAGATGATTCACCCAGTCACAAGGATTTTTTGGAAAGTGCCTGCCCTTTTTCAAACAGTTTCACAGGACGCCTTCCCAGATGATTCTGTGCAACAAACCATCTGGCTTGTCAGGTTTACACAATGGAGCAGTGTTTCTTTAAATGTAAATGAATCATGTTATGCATCATTCGGCTGGTTTTTTATCTGATGTTGCCATCAATTACACTAAAAACAGATCTTAAACTGTGAGTTAGAGAGAGAACGAGAGTGCACAAGGTCTTTGATAGCATTCCAGTACAAATAGAGGTTTGTTTTAAAGATTGAAGAAGAAAGAAAAAAAAAGGATTTTTGGTATCTAGAGTGCCTATCAACTCACAGAAGTAGAAAAACGACAATTCAGTCAGTTACTTTTGGGCTGCCTGTAATGCAGGGCAAGACCTTATCACACAGTAACACAAACAGGATTTAAGGTTTTCATTCAACACAAAGTACAGACAGACAGAAATACACTTAGAGCTAACAATGACTGCAGGTGAATCACAAGGGCTGAATTATAGGAAAGACAAGACAGACCAGTGCATGGACAGAGACAATGAGAGGGTAGGAACAACACAGTATAGGAACATAGTGGACTGAACATTCTGAACGTTCAATTAACTTTTTAATTGAAAGATACGTTCTTTAACTACTTTCAAAAGATGTTTACTGCGTTTAATGGCCGTGGAAACTGTTTCTCAATGACGTGTGGGAAGAGCAGTCACATATTTGCCTGTGTTTTATAAGTATGTGTGAATCATAATCACTATTGAGTACCAGTACCAAATGTCGCTTTAATACAAATATAATATGATATGAAATGCATGATATTTAATATCGGAAAATGTTGACAACCATTAAGGACATATCCTTCAGTTGGAACAGTGCGCTGACAGAAGTGGTTGATGAGCCACGCTGGTTCTACCGCCATCTTGTGCATCTGTACTGCTGAAACATGACAACAATCACTTTGTTGTTGTTAGCCATGTGAGCGTTGCTCAACCCACAGCCTATATGGACAGCATAGCTTCCATTCTCGTTCATCGAACGTGTAGCAAACACAACACCATCCTGAACGCAGGGAGAGAGGCAAAGCGCCAAGACATGGAAAACATTGCCTAGAACAAGACTAAGAGCCCAGGGCAGACAACAGACTATAGCATGTGTTTTGACCACTCTTTTTGATTTTGCTGGTAGGCTATGGTTAAAAAGACCTTGTTACAATAATACTGCTCATACCATTGGACTGGCCACCCACGGCTTGAGAACTACGTTTGCGATCTTGCGCCATTATTGTTTATCTTACCCGCCACGAATCAAGTTAAGCTGCAAATTGCTCTGTTCTCAGCTGCACAGCAACATCCATCGTTAATTAAGCCCCAGCCTCATAGACTAATTAAAACACATGTTAGCTTAATGTCATCGACGTAACAGAAACCTATTAGGCCAACATATAGCTTTTGATCACCGGTAACGTAGAAGTTTAATACAAGTCACTAGCAGCAGTGTATCAGACCATAACATGTGTGACACAACAACACATGAACATTAATGTATTTCTATGTACATGTCTGACAATATTGTTTTGACACCCCAAAACGATGGTCTTCATTAACGAAATAATCCATTTGTAGAGGCATAGCTCTGGTTACAATCTTCATCTGAACATCATCATACCCATGTTCCACCACGCCAGGCTGGCCATTTTATACATTGTTCCGGTATGGTAACGGCATTATAGTCTATTATAGTCTATAGCCTATCCTGAAGTCTGTGAAAACACTATGCTGGTGACAGACAAATATGCTTTCAAATGTTTCCGTGCTAGTGTGGGTATACACTGAGTCATTACTGTTGCCATGAACACATTTATATTTGAATAAAAGATTTTGTTGTTTTAATTGTATTCAACAAAGCACCACTACTTTAAAACCGAACCACACCTTAATTTTTCACGTGTAATTCTAAATGCTTACCTAAACATTTGCTTGCATGTGTGTTTCTAAGTCTGTGTGTGCACTCTTTGTGTATATTGCTTATATTTGCTTATAGTTCCCGCTTCTCTCCTAGCCCTCGTTACCAAGTTGGTTTAATTATCATCATTATACATTTTTACGTGTCTCTCTGCATACAGACACTTCTCTGCAAACGTGTCTCCTTTCTCACTACGGTTTCACTAAATGTTAAATTTTCACTCTTTAATTTGTGCATGCACGATTGCACGTGTGCGCACGCTCGCGTCTGTGTTGGTGTGTGTGTACACGGTGCTCTCTTCAGCAAGTGTTTAATTCCTGGTTAATTAGTCCTCTCTGTCATGGTCCCTCGTTAAGCGCCGTGTTTATGTCTCGTCTCCACGGTGATTAAACGTTCCACGCTCATCTGGGGGGGGGGGAGGGAGTCAGTCTCCTTGCCTCTTTTCTAACACCCCCCCCTCTCTCTTTTTCTCCTCTCCTCTTTTTCATTTCCTGGAGGAAGCCTTGCTGTATCTGTCTGCCTGCCCATCTCCAGGGTGGCAAGGCCCCCGTCTTCTCCGCTGGGACATCGAAGCGACATGTCCAAGACTAATAGATTCAGATGGAATAGCTGAATAGAATAGCGATTACTGTCGGTCTGTTCATTTTCATGAAAGGCGGCCATCCGTGACTTTGTCTCCGTCGAACACTTAATCTCTTATTGGAAGATTAAATATCTCTTGAGACTTTTGTTTGACATCTCTATTTCTCTTTTCCCACCTGGAAGCTGTTTCTCTTTGATTCCTAGAGCTTTTGGAAGTTTCTACAAGCTCTAGCGAAGCTCAAGTTTTTCCTTCGTTTGCACCTCTGTCCTGCCTTTGTTCCCTTCTTAACCCACAGTAAATCCTCCTCTCCTCAAGCGCTCTTATTCTTCTAATGATTTCACATGACCAGGTGAAATTATTTTATCTATGCGAATTATGTATTTCTCGTCTGGCTCTGCCCGACTATTACTCTGAGCTCAGTTCTCGCTGAGATGATAGTCTAGAAACCTTATTTGCATTAGCGTTTAGACAGCCACCCTGCTGGCGGCCCAATCAGGGTGGGTTAGTGTGATGACTTTGGAGTCAAGCATGTTTTGAAATGGTGGTAGAGCTAGATGAGATGATCAAAACAGTTGTAGCAATTGATTAAACACTGTCCAGTCGTTTAAAATGTAACCAGAGGTGGAGACCCATTCGGAGGCAACTTCTGTTAACACTTCCCAATGGAGCGTGGCCAGACCATATTCGCAAAGTGAATATTCTTTCTATCTATATCTGCATCTTTTATTTAAAGGCATTTACAGTACAGTATGAGCCAGTACGTGTTCATTATCGTAATAGGAGCAGGTAGGGTTTACGATAGATAGATATATACTTTATTTATCCTGAAGGAAATTCATAAAATAGAAAGTATAAAGTGGCCGTGAAGATAAGTATATTTAATAAAAATGTGAGTCAAAATGTGAGTACTGCAGCTGACATGGAGGTGGGGCAGAAAGGGGCAGAAAGTAGGCTACAGTAGACTACTTTGCAACTGCAATTAGACTGATATGGGTCTCATTAACTTAACAGATATGTATGATATAGAGTATATATACACGAAATATAAAGTACATTTTATGTAAATAATAGGTTGTAGATCTGACAGGATAGTCTGGAACTTGATAGTTTTTGAGCCGGGATTATTTTCACATGGTGTTCTCACACTCTTTAATCAGATTGAACTGTGGCACAACATTAAATCTCTTCCATAATAAATCAATGTAAAATAGCAAAACTATCTATATAGCTGGGATTTAAAGGAAAGTGGAATATATTCATCATAATTTGAGAATTCAGAATGCATAATTTCCTTCTTATATTCCCATTTCTCGACGTTCTAAATAATGCACCATGCACATATGGTATAAAAATATGCCCAATGTGTTGTTTATGTGAAGAAGCACTCTGTGTTTGCATAGGCGTGTGTGTGTGTGGGTGTACATGCATGTGGGTAGGAACATCATGTGACAGAAACAACAGGAATTAAAGGGAAGAAAATAAAGTGTACACGTTTCATATTTCCATGCTTGTATAGGAGGTTTCAGCTTCGTTATGAATGCACAGACACACACATGCACAAACACGTGTATTTTAGTCTAGAGCAGACACTCAAACCTGATGACAAATTCTCCATGCTGTGTATGTACACAGTACATGTAATGCTGTTCTCCTGAACACTAAGAGTTGATGCTGTCACATTCTTTTTATAAAACACTATAGACACAATCAGTCTGGGTGAGTCATACAGTATCTGCACATGCGCACGCGCACACACACACACACACACGATGTGTGTACATACACGCCAGTGCCTCTTTCTCTATCAGCACCTACAGCAGTTCATTAATACCCTGTCACATGACTGTAGCCTACACGCAATGCTGCACTAGTCTGATTCAACCTCAGGTGAGTTTAACAGTAGAATGCCAAAACTGTCGAAATAACATGCCAATCAACTCCACGAAAGGCTTAAGACGAGTCGAATTGATTGGGAGTTATCGACCTTGTGATGGAGGCAACCTGCCCTGCAACAAGTGCATCCAATATTTCAGGTAGAGGAACTACACACTAGTTTATAAATGAAATCACAATGTCAACATCATAAATGGCCGTAGATGTTTGCTAAAGTCACACTCATGCAGTAGGGGTGTACAAATATGTCATTATTTGTATCTCTCTCTGTTTAACCACAAAACTATCTGTATCAAACAAGACTGGAAATGAGTGTGGTTTATACTGGAAGTCACATTATTTCAGGCAAATTATTTCTTGTAACTAACAGGATGGTGTAATGTAAACTTAAAGTTCAATGAACAGCAGTGGACTGAACACCATGTTACAAAACAGGGAGGAGTTGAGCAATATTCACATGGCTAATTTGTATTTTACTGTTGTGGAATGTTGTGTTTCAAATGTACAGATACACAAGATGATGACTCCATCCTGATCTCACAAGCTTCAGTTTGACTTCGCCGCGAGAATCAGTCTGGAGCTGGATATTGTGAGATAATACATGTAATGTAGCTACACTCGCTCTGCATCCATTAAACACAGCAAATGTAGTTTGAGGAAACTTATCAATCAGTAAAATGTTAATTAGAAGTAGTGTTCAGTCTACTGAATGCACTCTAATATATATTGGCAATCAATTTCAGAATTATGAAATATATTTCCACAATCATTGTACATTTCATCTCTTATAGTACATATTTAAAATAAGTCAAAATTCCATGAAACTGGCTGATAGGTAGGGTGCTGTTGCCTACTTATGGTTCAAAATAAATGTATTGCTAAGTCTCAAATATTAATTAAGTAATTAAATATTAATTTGGAATTAATTAATTTTCATAATTTTGTAAAATACTAATGAGGCACTACTGTCCCTTTTCTAGGCATTAGTGAATCTTTATTATTTTCTATATATCCCACACGTAACCTTACTGTAGTTAACTAGGCTATTAGTTGTAACATTAGTATCAGAATCATTATAATAAATTATCTGTAGGCATGAGACTTTAAAGAGGATTGATTGATAGTCTGGTATATAAGAACAATAGACATCTTTAAATACAAAAATAGTTAATGTAGACATACAAACACACATTACAATTTACTTGAATATATGAATATACTGTATGAGAGGATAGTGTCAAGCATCTACCTAGGACGATAATGGATAGTCTGACAGTAAACAGTGCATGCCTCACAGAAATTGTGGATATGTGTGCAGTGCTCACGTGTCCTTTCATGGCAGATGGCAGGTTGGTTCCCATTGCTCCCATCCCATTGACCCACCCTTCATGACCATAGGTGAGGGTAGGAACAAAAATTGCCCGGTAGATCAAGAGCTTTGCCTTCCGGCTCAGTTCTCTTTTCGTCACAACGGTGCGGTAAAGTGATTGCAATACCGCTCCCGCTGCTCCGATTCTCCGACCAAAAACATGAAATCAACTAAGCAAAGATGGCAGGCATTAAATTGTGGTCGAGAAACAGGCTGGATCAAAGCACAAGGTAAACTATGAGGAATAAATTGGAAAGCCACTGAAAACAGAAGCACAATCTGGAAATGAAGAGAAGGATTACAGAGAATAAATAGCAGAACCAAGTGTGAAATGAGAGATAATTGAACAGCATGAGAATGAGGCCCCAACAGGTGAGAATGATCAGTCTGATTGCCTGACAATCTGAAGCCAGAAAAATAGGTCCAATCAGTCCCTCCTTAATCCCTCAAGCCCTGAACCCTCACAGACATTAGTGATGTCACAAGTGATTGAGTGCTAGAGGCTACAAAAAGCTATACATAGTAATAGGACAGCACAACGCAACATATGACAATGGCAAATCATGTGTCCAAACATTTTCCTTACAGACTAGATTAGATGTTTTGTCAAGTAATGAATTTTATATTTTTGTCAAAATGACATAATTAAGCAGAAATACACAGAAATGTTTGATAAATAGTCTAATTGAAGTGTGCTATTACAATATAATTGCACAGCGTTCCTGTATCTTAATCTCCAGCACATTCTCATTAAATCTGTGAGGATTTATTAAGGCTGTCACAGGTGAAGTTCTTCTCAACTTATTATGCAGCCCTTTATGTCCACATACAGTAAGTTTGCATTTCTGCAGACTTTGCCTAAGGGAAATACCCTTAGGTAATGATACAGAGGGCCGGTGCTGTACAGGTTACGAAGCTAACTGGTTTTCATTTGCATCACCTTACTACATTCGCAAATAGGAATATTGATGGGTATTACATTACATCTCTCTACAACTCATAGAACAATTTAAAAATAAATATTGAGTGTAAGTAAGTACATTTTATTTGTATAGCACATTTCACAGACAGCTGTCACAAGGTGCATCACAGAGGTATGCAACGTCAATAAAACAAATACAAATGCAATACAATGCAATACATAATGTCTTACTACACAATTAAAGCAAACACATACATAATGCAAGGCTAAAAAAACACCATGAATACCAGTAAACAGAGAACATCCAACTGTAAAACAAATAAAAATACACAACCACAGAGTGGTTGTCCTACCTAAATGCTATTTTAAATAGATAAGTCTTAAGATATTTTTATTTTAATAATTTATTATTTATTTTTAATAATACTAAAAAGACAGTAAACACAAAGTGGCCAATTTATCCAATTGACCATGGGAAGGAATTGAGTGCCTTGGTATATAAGCCTATCGCACATGTGCAGTCAATGCTTAAAATGTAAACACTCACGGATTTAGCGGGAACGAAACGCACCTCATAGTCTGTGAGTCTATGAGGCTCAGAAGTTGGACATTGAAATTGGGCCATACACCAGATTTTACCTCCATTTTTATCTACTGTCCCAGGCTTTGAATTGGTTGGACAGAGAGGTGTCTGAATAACCAGGTGTGTGCGTCAGGACAAAGGTGGTGTAGTGGGTCAAATTCTGCTAGTGAGAGGACTGCTTCAATGTGTCTGGGAGGTAATTCACCTTCTTGCAGCAACATGCCGTCGACAGTCGACCACGTTGGATTCACTCTAATTGGATGCAAATTAAATTTTGTTAAAAAATAAATTGCATTAGCAACGATGCGGCTAATGTTGTTTGTGGAGAGTGCTGAAGGGAACACTTAAGTGTGTGTGTAGGAAAGGGGGGGCATGTGGGTGACCATAGCCTATTCATAAACCAAAATAACACACGTCAACTTGAATTGATTTTGTTTTTACAGAGCAAGAACAGCAGGCTGGCAGATTACTTCATGAAAGAAATCTGGGGGTGGACCAAATTGACAAGTTTAAGGTCAAAACGCCTCCGACGTCCAACTGTTTGCTATGTGCTATGTAGCTAACTACATATGAATTAATGACTGCAGCAACAAAAACTAAAGAAAAAACAACACCATAAAATCTCCTGAGGAAGCCATTGAACTCTACTGTTTTCCATGACAATTTTATGTCTTTCTTCATTTAAGTTGACCAGGAATGTCACCAAACCTGCTTTAGGGGGACTTTAGGTCTTATGTTCCCAGGGTCCTATGTTCGTAAGGTCATATTTAGTACTAAAGCCCCCTTAAATAGGAATTATTCACCCATAAATAAATATAATTTGAAACGATAGAGTGGGCATGAGCTATAATCACAAATTATGAGATGCTGGTACAATGAGACAGTTGAGATGATATGATTACATGATCAAATGGGGTATTGGGGGGCTTAAACCATTTGTCATAGGTGAGACTGTCCCCAGACCCCACTAAGCTTCGCCCCTTATCCATTAATCTCTAGTGACATCTCTGCATTCGACATTGTTTAAAATTCACCTTTTATTTTTCGTCTGGAAAACGTGTAACTTAATTATTATTACTGCATTTTAACACCATCACAGGTGAACAAAAAAAAAAACCCACTAAAGCAAAGTATCCCCTTAGAGTAATTAATATGGTAAATAAAAGAACGTTCACTGGGGTTAAATACTGAGGCAATGTGTGATTCTTGGGCGAGGGCACAGAGCTTGAAGAGAGATGTGTTCCTCAATAGCAGGCAGTGAAATGACCTGGACTTCGATGATGTCACAGCCCCAATCGTCCCCCTGCTCCAGATTCTAATAAAGACTAATGTGTTAGTCAACGCTCTCATTATAGTGATTAATAGCCTCCCTGCTTTTAGTAAACAGGATGAACTGTATTCCAATTTATTCAGGCCAAATTAACCAATCATAATTAGAGGTTGTGATGTTTTGTTCAACCTTCCTTATGGAGGCCTGTTTAACACACAGAACAAATGTTCATTGGTTACTTTTGTCTCATGCCCCGACATCAGGAGAGCGGCATAACAGTCCTCTTATGTGTGGCAAAAGTTGAAATTAACCTGAATCAATCTCCTCATGTTCAGTTCTTAATGGGCTGATTTATGACAGGACCATATGGAGGGGACAGCTTGCCCTTTCCTCACAATATGAGGGGTCCTTACAAAGCCCCCAGCCCTTGTTTCAATGTCAAACTGCACAGTGTGTAGGTCAGTCTAGATTAGAATGTTCTGCTATACAATAATTAAAAATAAAGAGGTTGACCCTAATATGTAGCATATTTGGCATACGTTAGACCGGTAATACATCATCCACAGCAAGGCCTCATGACCGCACCCCTTTTTGGGGGGAAAAATCAATGGAAAACTTGTGTGAGGCAAAGACGGCAACAGCCAAAGCGGTTTAAATTAATAGTGTTACAGTATGCCAAACTGTTGCACAAACAGTACATCCAAAAATGATTTTATACGACGTGTCCTACTATTTCCTTTAAAAATATTGCGATAGAAGGTGGCTTTATGGCTCCAGAAGGGTAGATATAACAGGAATCTACCATACTACTATACATGGCCTATAAGGACTTTGATACTAGTACTACTACTGTATATTAACTATCGCTATTGACTGACATGTCTGAATTATATGGCCATATTATTAGCTATAAAAAGACCCTTTGTTTGGATCGATACTTTAGCTAACCCGTTAATGCTAATCTTAGCTAAGTTTGATTTGTCATGATTTCAGGGTTGCAAAAATGACCTGATCCTGATTTATCGCTCTCCATTTCCACCACCGAAGTCAGACCTATACAGAAAACCCATATTTTACAGTGCCAGAAAGCATGCATCACAGTATTGATGTTATTAACGCTGGTGGCTGAAGAACATGATGTATTTTATGCCATTTGTTATGTTATATGGCAGGAAGAGTGGACAAGCATTTACTTTGTATAGTGTTTTGGGGTCATTTATAAACAAAAATAATACTGTTTTTTTTCTACTGTTATTTAACATTGATGTCTAAGGCGAGAAGGCGAGTGTCATTACTTATCCCCAAAAATGGACGTGGCCTGTACAACGGTCTAACGTGTTGTGATGTGTGTGCATGTACAAGTCTGTTAGCAGAAGAGCTTTATTGTAGCTAAATGTCTTTTTGCCACTATAACTGCATTCACACAGATCACTGGTCTTTCTTTATGTACATAATTACATCACACACACTTGAAGACTTTACATAATTCCCCAAACACACAAAAATGTGTGCACTACTCCGAAGTATAATGTGTAACATATACTGTAAATTATAAGGCTTCTTAATTGAATTTTGTATTTTTTTTCCTCTGTAGGATCTCTGAAGATACTCTGTAGGATCTTCTTCAAGTTAAAAACTATTGAGTATTGTGTGTGCTGACTTTTTCCGCCCGCCCCCTCCTCCCAGTTTTTTTTTCATGACATACCAGTACCAGCTTCCTCCATGACGAGACAAATAATAAATTCCTGGTAATTTGTTATGCATGTGTAAAGCGGCCTCCATGTCAATGTGATACATTGCTCCTCCAACATAACTTTCTATTTGTAACGACTACTCGCAAAGACTTCTCCCATAGGGCACAACTTTCCCTGCATGGGATCTGTGCTTTGTGATATAGAATCCTTGAGGGAATTGTGTAGGTTTATTTTGTAGTTTTAAAGCATAAAAAAGGTAGTATGCATCAAAAAATATATTTTCAAAGTAGATTAAATTAATCAGATGTTACAAGAAGTACAATGGTTAATATTGGCACTACTTGCAGTATTAGACTGGTTCAGTCAGTCAGTAAATAAAATAATACAATAAATAATCTGTTTTTGGAGCTAAATATAATTTAGGCTTGTTTACTTCCATTATAATGGGGCAGGATTAATTAATGCCACAGGTAAATAGAATACAAACTATCACTTTAATATTGCAACAATCCCTCTGTGGTGATGAATAGGTAAACAGGTGTTGTTGAGAACGTTGACAGCTTGGGGTGAAGGTCAACCCACTCAGTAGGAGTCAAGCATAAAAGATTACACCTTATATTTATGAGTTGTGTTCGCACCTACTCTACATATTATCACCTCGGCTCGCACTGAACCACATGAACAGAAGTTTGCTTTGATAACTTTTTGTTGCTATGTATATTAAACGCATATTTTATATGTATATATTTTATATGGCAGGATTCTGCTGCGGGGGAAATGTTTAGAATTCATATAGTTTCAACCTTGTGAACTACACTGGCAGAAACATGTTCAGATGGAGCCAACACAATTCTTTAGAGTACTGTACAGTACATTCATTCTCTCTCTCTCTCTCACTCTCACACACAACTTTGAATTGGTTGTTGTTCAATTTTTAATGAATGGTTTGTTGTCTGTGCAATAATTTACCCACAAATGTATTCACATACACAGACCTGACAGAGAAACAAGCAGTAGATGGAGGCTCCAAACACGACACTGTATAGGATATAGTCTTATTCTTGTCACAGTACAGATGGCTTGTTGCCTAATAATTCAAACAATCAATTAAACCCAGTTCCAGACAGACAATATGACAGTACTGTATTGTTTCTACTATGCTCTATCCCCTATCGGCCAAATTGAGCCGATGTGTGGGGTGTCTTGATTTGTTCATTCTAGACATATTTTTGAATCTGAAAAAAATGCCTGACCCCACAAAGGTTTCTTTTTAGGACCCTGAATATGGGACAACATTTTCTTCCTCATTTTGAAAATTTTTAAATATCCCACAATCACAGCCATCCTTGCCGCTACAGGAGGATTACAAACCAGATTAGGTGGCTAGTTGATACAGTAGCAACATAACACAATTAGTGATATTCGGTTAAACAAGAAAGGTTAAAGTTAAACAAAGACATATTCTATCTTTGTTATCATCATGGCCATATAGTTAAATGTCGCGCGTGGAATGACGTCAATCCGTTTCCGGCAAGGAATACATTACTGGTTTGACACTGCGATTATGTACACCTAAGTAGCCTATTTGTAATCAATTTACTGTTATTGAACAACAGCCTATATTAATATAATGTAGTTATTGATGTGCACAGTGCACATCATGCTCTTGCCCCACAGATGACTGGAGTTGTGTTCATGCAATGGTTGCCTACCAGTTACTGTATCAAAAGATAGGTTTACAGATTTGGTAATATGCAAATGTCACTGCAATCACGGTTGGCGTACTGGCAATCAACATCGGTTCCTTAGCCTGTATATTTTGCTTAATACTACGATAGTTGGCTGGGCGGCCACATTCTCATAGGGGCGTTACCAAACTGTGTGCAGGTTCTACGTAGGAACCGCACATTGTTCTAATTTGCATGTTTCTTTTTTTTTTCTCTGGCCATTACAGACCGGGAAGGTAACAGTCTGTTTTGAAAGGCCCAGTATGTCTCAAACTCACATTGACATAACTAATTCCAAAAATTACATATTTGGTTTTCATCGAATGACTGCATTAAACAAAGTGGCGAACACCGCTCAAAACAACAAAACCATAATACTAAGCTTCGCTGCACAATGCGTTTCAATGTGTGAGGTGGCACTGCGGAGGAATTGTTTCGGTGTGAGCTGGAAGTTAGCAGGCGTTCTAGAGAATGACTGACCCTACCTTTAATGTTAATGGAGCCCCCCTCTCAGGCCCTCCCCTCACTCAGCTCCTTGACTACTTAAAAAAAAAAAGAGGATTTTTGCAGTGGGTGGAGTCCAACTCAGAGCAGGGGTAAAGTTACACTTGAAACTATCTTGCTCTATGCCAGGCCCATTACTAATTGTCCACTCCTACAATGAATGTTTGACCGAGACATAAATCACTATGATTTACTCACCGCAATTATGCAACGGCAATTAATGGCATAATGTAATTACCATAATGATAGCATTGTGTTTGCATGCCTTCTGCTTCTAATTTGACAATATTTCCTTAATCACATTATAATCACGTTTTTGGTGCACATAGAAATGTACATATAGGCCTACTGAGATATTAAAATCAAATATGTCTTCCTATATATATATTAACAAAATAATTGTATTGCATTAAGAAACGTATTACTCAATGGTTAAAGACACATCATACAGACCCTAAGCCGAACATTTCAATTGAATTTCCATCTATTACCTATATTGCTGACTCTCGTCCGTACGTTTAACACTAATTAACTGTAAAATACTACTTTTTGCGTTTACATTTTCAGGTGCAGGTCATCATTTTGCTCAAGGGTTTGGGTCAGCTGGTATACTGTAATCATGTTTCTATCTTTTCATCTTAACTTCCAGGTAATTATCCGCTTGAGAAATGCTTGTTTTATCATATAAAATAAGGATAAACATTTATAAAAACTGAACCACCCCTTTAAGAGCTGAGTCTACTCTTACCACAAGACCGTGAACACTAATAATTTGCATCCATAACAGTGATGATGCCAACATCGAACGAACATGCTGTGAAACTTGAAAATAAAGCACAACCAAGCCACATCACATCTATATGTATGCAATTGACAATTCTGCCCAGAATAATAAGTAGTCTAAAAACTATTTACTATGTATATCTCACCTGAATAGTTACAGAGTTCGGGATAGCTGAATATGTAACTGAAAACCCCTGTTGGTTTCAGAGCTGAATTGTTATTCTAGTCATTAGCCACGGGCTGGAGATGGATGCAATTCTGATAACAGAATTTAACTCTTTGCAATAGAAATTTGTGGAAATGTTCACTTCATAAACAAATGTCAGCCTTTTTCTCCACAAACATTTTAACCGCTCATATGTTTTAACTGTCTCGTATACCTTGTTATTTTTTCATATCGACTGCCACCGTTTTATTCATGTGTGAAGGCAGAATATCTCTACTGTGAGACTTACTGTATGCTATGAAAATTAGCCTGGCTTGTACTTGTCTGGTGTATATATTAAGGTTTTATAGTGATAGCCAATTTAAATAATCTGCGTTTTATAGTTATTGAAGATCTTTTTTGTATCTACAGATTACATTTTTTTTAATGGTTTCAGATTTTGTTTTTTTTTAAATGGTGAATAATGGTTTGCAACTTACATCAAAGCTCAAACCTCAAACATTCAATTTCACCTTTATTTTGAGGATTGTTATCAAACACGTGTTATCACACATACCAATATTTATTCTTTTATTTAATCTTTATTATATTATTTATTTATTTATTGTTGTGTCAGTTATTCAAGTTGGACAATGCATATTATTTTACACATTACAATCCACATATTTGAGTATTAATTTTATAATATCTTTACACAGTTTGCACATTTTTGGAAGTTGGGCTGAAATGTGCTGAAGTCACCTGTACTATATATTATGTAGTATACACTATTGTTCAAAAGTTTGGGGTCACAATAATTTCCTTTTCCTTGAACGAAAAGCTATTTTTGTTGATTTCAATAACATCAAATTGATAAGAAATATAGTGTAGACATTGTCTGAAAAAATGTCTAGAATGAAAATGGCCAGTCTACAGTAATCTTGTTATGAGAAATGTAAGCTGTTTTACGCGAGAAATTGCCAAGAAACTGCAGATATTGTACAACATTGCAATACTTCCTTCCAGCAGAGGTTATACATAATGTCATTATCTGCACCCACAGAAATGGCTGGGCCCCTGAAAAGGTGAAGTAAATGGGTCCCCCACAACTCTGCTGTACTCACATCAACCCAGTATTATTTTAAGTTTACTTTAGATCCCTCTTTTCCCACCAGAGATAGGAGAGTTTAAAACTGTGTAAATTAGTGTTAATGCTATTCCTAAAATATGTGTTGTAGTTTACAGTATATAAATTGTATGTCCTAATATGCTGTAATATGTCTATTACTCCTGTTCTATTATGCTCTATTGTCTTATGTTTTAACTTTGTAACGTGCTATCTTGTTGCAATGCAAATGTCACCATACATTATCTGTACCTGTACGTACTGTATGTTGAGCTTCAGCAACCACTGAATCCTGCTTATTTTTCTAATAAATTAATGTTTGCTGCTTCCTGATCAACAGGGGAGCCAATATGCAGGAGCAAATTCTGTACTACTGCCACAATTTCAATATGCCCCAGTATTTTCACGTGCACATGACAAGTGCTACAGTATGAACGATGTGAAATAATCTGTCAATCCTCAAACATCTGATAACGCCTTACTGGATAATTTGCAGAATGCTAATTATGCAGTAAAGTGCTTAAATCACATCAGTCTCAAACACCTCAATGCCAAAGTGCTGATCGTGCAGAAAATGACTACCGTCAACAGTGTGCGTCTCACGTTTCTGTATCCGTTGGGTCTCTGGGTCATTTTAAACATATTGATTGGGCGAGATAAAGGTAGGTATAGTCCAATCGCATGTAAGGACGTTTGAACACAAAAACACACAAAAACACTTTGTAGACCATTGTTTGTGGCAACATGCGTGTATGCTTGGACACCCTAACCCCGACATACAGTAGGCTACATGTATTGTGGACATGGCTGCGATAATGGAAGTAGTAATGAGATCGAGACCATGCCTTTTGGAGAGCTTCCTCTATCATGCTGGAAATGTCATGCTGCCGATTTATTTATTGAGTCTACCAACTCAATAAAGCCTAATATGTTCTGCTCAACCGGTGATATATCTGAGATGGCATCACATATTACTGAGAAATAGATTGACTGTAGTATTTCCCAGAGAATGGTGTTGAGACCATGATTTCCATACAGTTCCATTAATTCTTTCAGAGAATGCCATGAGAGAGAATGTACGCTGATAGACGAGACCCTCTCTGTCTATATTGCAGATGCTCTTTAATGACATAGTCATATTTTCAAATTAGCTTATAAGTAGCCCTAATACATGCCCAGTGTGAACACTATACTGTAGCTCACTGGTGTGGTTTCCTCCGGAAAGCTAGATACAGCGTTACATCTAATATATCTAGCAAAGCCATGTTTTTTTTTGTTGTTGTTTTTCTTTTGGTATTTTAGGGTTAGGGATGGAACTGGCCATAAACACATAATACTGTAGGTTCTGTCACTTCCAGTCAGTGTTTCGATGGGCTGCTTATTCCATGCTCCAGTCATTTACTGTAGTTCTTGCCACTTTGCCGTGGACACCTTAAATCCTTCTCGACGTTTAAGGCCGCCTTCTCTAATTCATCAGAAAAGAGCACACATATTGCACACAGTACAACGGTATTGTACATTCTCTGAACAACAGCCAGGCTCTTTTTACATTCTCACCTCAATTTGCTACTTTAAGGTATGACAAATAGTCTGGGAAAGGCTTGCCTTCTGAATCTTTAGCTGACATGATTTTTCAGTAGTGCTGTCACCTACCAGTGCTCTAACAATGTTTTTCTCTCGCTACATCTGTAATTGTTTTGGCCCATTTTCCTGGATAGTTTTATAGCTCCCTGGGTCTGAGGCAAACTCCCTTCCCACTTACAAAATCCGTTTTTTTGGTTCTAGCTCCACAGATGTAAAATTCACTGATGCTCTCCACAGAATTTGTTATGGGTTCAAATCCTGCACAGAACATTATTTGCTATTATCAGCACTGTTCTTTCCCAAAGGTGATGCTGGTAAACATTACATGTAACACTATGCTCCTGCCTATCGGTCCACCGCTTCTTTCTTCTCTAAAGTTCATCATGGCATTATATTATGATTCGGGTCTGAAGCTTTGGGACATTCATTCAAACATTATCTACGTTTCAGCTGCCTGTGGTGAACATTTGACCATGTTCGTACACTTCTGGAGGGGCTTTTCATTGTGAAACAGGTGAAGACAACTCTGGGGTGGGAGCTATTGAAATAGGTAAACTGGATATTCCGCAGCTAATTGACCCTCCTGCTTTAGAAGTCCGTATTATCGACACCTGTTGAATAATCTGTCAACATTCGAAGGGTGAATCTGCTTACGAATCATGTTAGCTTTTTTAGCTCGCTCTTGATTGTACTGTTTATGTAGATGTCGTGACTTATCTCACCTTAATATACAGTGATAATAGCTTTGCATGGCTGTCAAACACCGATCAGAGCCCTGAAACTTGTAGTGAATGAATTACAACCAAGACAGCTGCTGAGATTTTGTGGAACAGATGTATGCATTTGATTGGATACAGGGATAAAGGAAAGCTGTTCCTGCATGCACCTGGGGAAAGGAAAGGAAGGGGGGGGTTCTAATTCTGTATTTTTCTTTTACTTTATCGTGCCAGTCCAACACATAGCAGCCAGCTATCACTGTTGAAGCGTCAAATCTGCTTGTCTCCATTGAGAGCGGGCAGATTACGATGAAGTCCTTGGGCAATTTTACATAAATATATCAGATATCAGACAACAGGACGTAGCCGAATAGATTGGAGCCAGAGACAAAAAACACACATAAAAAAAATGCAAATGAATCCCATTGTAATTATAGAAATGAAATCTACCATCATATGTTCTGCTCATACTCTATCAGCTTTTATCTAACTCTTGTCTCGAAAGTATGTTTGCAAAAATAGGTCAGCATAAAGAGCAACTTATTAGCATGTGAGTGAACCAGGCTAATAGATGCATTATTTATACATACAGGGTGAGAGATAAGACCTGACTGGTTTTCACCAACACAGGCCTTGCAAGCCTGGAAGAGGAACAAATAGAGGCCTTATCCATAGGCAGTGAAATGTTCCCTTTCTCCCTTGGGGAAGGTTGTTCCTGCTGCCAGTGTGAATAATCTACCCAGTGTAGCACCCCGTCCTCCAGGGTTGTGTTTTCCCGAGACCGTAGGAACAGGAGGGGTGTGGCTAGTGCTGTCCTGCTGGTACCCTGTAAGCTAAATAATTACCGCTAACCTCCCTCTCCACAGGCCTGTTCCGCTATAAACCACCCCATTGTCATGCACTAATGGAGAATCACAGCCGTGGTCACAGGGCATGCTTCACTGGGGACCTGTTGGACATTTTCAGGACAAGTCCTTTTAAAGCGGTTCAAGTGGCTTTTTAAAAGGGAACTTATATGTGGTTGCCACGGGTCTGTTCTGTGGTTTAATAGGACATGAAAAGGTTCTACTATCAACTAAAACTAGCACCTGGGGAAAATGAATAAAGGGTCCTGAAGCATGACAAATAGGCTATATATTTACCAGCACCGCCTCGACTGTTTTGCGACAGTCAGTGAATTGAAGCAGTGCTCAAGTGAATTACTTTACTTGAGTTGTGCATGATAGAATACAATCAAAGGCAAGTGTGGCCAATCGGCAGCCATCTTTGTAATGCCTACAGGCCAGTGTCAGTGCAAACACACGATTGGCTACTGTATATGTGCATCTAACCATCATCTCTGGCATTACAAATGTCTCCCATAGAGCTCTATTCAGAATTCTTTAAGCATTCTGTCTCTTCAATTGTCTCTGATGCAACTAATGCAATCTAATGAAAAATCTATTGCAGTCTGTCAAACTCACAGAATGCAGTAAATGGAAATGTGCTACGTTCTAGAGGTCATGCAGTACAACATGGCTATTCAATTCACTGCCCTCCAGGGTCCATGGGTCGTTATCAGGCTTCTAACGATCCATTCATTAGAATCAGGTGTGCTGGAGCAGGGAACCATCTAAAACATGCAGGGCAGTTACCCTCCAGGACTGGAATTAAATAGCCTTGCTGTGTGTACACTCAGTTGTAGAATGTAGCACACATTTGAGGATTTACTGTTTTGTTTGCTACAATTGAACACACCCCAGGGAAATTTCTAGCTGAATTTTGGCTGGGTGAACACCTTTCAAATAGCCAATAGGAACTCTTTCTGGGGCTGTTTTCGTGGCCAAAAAAAAGTACCTTCTCCATGGTACTTGTGAGTAGCCCATACAAACATCTGAGCATAAAAGAAACCAAAAAGAAAATTGTATTTTCAGTGGATCTCTTAATTACCGGTACACCAATATTTTGCATGTGAAAATTTGTGCACATATATTTAAAAAAAGTACTGTCAAAGATATCGCTATATCTGAACATTACGACTGAAACTCTTGAGGATCGTAGTGTTGGTTAATGTTGAAGCCAGACTGTATAAAAACATTTATATTCAGCAAAACCGTTAATTGCACAAGCATAGTGCTTGTGAAACAGTTTAGACAAGGCAGTTTTTAAGATTATGCTAATTCCACATATTTGAGATTCAAAGTGACAATCATTTTAAAAGGGAGAACAGGAATGTAGCACTCACCCAAATCCGACATTTTATTCCTATAAATTGCACAGGATGGTTGCACATTTTTAAATTCCCATTGTTGGATCACATATATTCACACATTTTATACTATACTGTCACAGTACCACATTATATTCATTCCATTGCAGTTAGAGCTAACTAAAGTGTATCTTCTTGGTTATTGAGTATGCAGAAATAATTGTTTTGTTTTCCTTTTGACAGAACGTCCACAAACTCACTGACTGTGCAACCACTTTGTGTGCAATTTTCTGGAAATTGTTGAAAATGTGCTAGCTTTACAAGCTGCAATTTGTATTATGTTACTTCAAACAATCAAGCTCATGGTGATTGCCATGCATATCTACATTAACATACTTCAGAGTGGAATGAACATCAAATGTTTCTAGCAAGCCTCTATTCCATTCATCACAGCACATTTGCAGACTTAATTCACGGCTGGACATTTGCGGTAGTTTGTTGCTTATTGCATTTTCAGACTCGCCTAAGGCAAATTTCACACTGGACTGCAAGTTCTAAGGGCTGTGCATGTGTTGTCATTAGGCTAGCAGTCTGTGCTCAGTGAGACAGTAGGTTATGATCCTATGCTGAGATCAGTCATGTTTCAGCAGCAGCAACCGTTTGAAGAGTGACAATAAAACAAGAGCTATACAGTCGTTAAACACATACAGATATGTGGCATATTGGCATTTTCTTTGTTTTCTTTCCATTTGTGTACATTATTTAACCCTGCATCTCTAAATGATGTCTAAACCCAACTCAAATAATTTTGTCTCTGCTCAGATTTGAGCAAACTGTTGACAAGTGCACAGCATGGACTTTGTGATGTCATCAATTATGCTTGGCTAGCATGTATCTGCTAAGGCTTCACTGTGAGTTCCTCGGGAAACAGTTGTGCATGCATAGTGAATGCATTTTGTTTTGATTGTTGAAGTAGTAAGCCAAACTGCCAAATAATGTATGAATGTATGATGCTACTTATGAATATATTGTTGGACATCACCCCACAGCAGATGCCAGGCAAATCATGTTTTCAGAGCACAGTGTATTCATGTGATGTGCAATTGACCCAGTGTTAAATTATTGCTATTGAATCAATCAATGGTGTTCAGCTCAGTGTAGTTTTGTAAATGGCATAATCTCAGATCCACGCTGGGTAAAAGCCAGCTCAACAGTGTCTCAGGAACAATACTGTGTAATGTTGGCAGGTAGGAGAGGGGACAAAGGCTTGCGATGTCTACTCTATCTACAGGATACACCAGGCTGCTATATGATGAACAACAAAAACAATCATGATATAACAAGCAGCTGCCGTTACGCGTGTGTGTGTGTGTGTGTGTGTGCACCTGAGAGCAAACAGATTAGATTAAATGTAACATTGTTCTTATCTTTCATTGATAGTCTGATAACTTTTCCATGGTAAAACTAATAACAATGCTATAACATACACATAACAGAACATGAGAGACCTTTGATTGGCTGATACAAGTGGTGGAATATGCACACACACAGTTGCTATGGTTACAGATGATACTGAGGCTCTCTGACAACAATGTTATGCTTAAAGAGATTTCTGCAACTATTGTTAATAAAGTAAACAGGATAAATACTGTATAGGGACCGGAATGCTGCATAACACGTTATCCTGTTCATCTTTAACATTATGCAGAAAAGGGTGACATGAATGTGAAGAGGACAACTTGTGAGGACTTTGTGGTGTTCCCAGCCTGTTCCCTGCTGTCCTAGTTGTGACAACCACACCTCCCTGGACCGGCGTTTATGTTGTAATGTATGTGTATGTGTCTTTTTTGTTTTTACGTAGTTTGTACCTGTGCTTGTCTCTGCCTCTGCTATTTGTGTCACTCTTAACACCACTTGTTTTATTAATGGTCCCCCAGGTATTTTCCATCTAATCATCCCTTGTGTATAGTCTGTGTTTGTGTTCCAAGTTTCCCAGTCCCTAGATTACATCTCAGCCTTTAAGATTTAACATATCACCTGACCAGTGCCTGCCCCTGCCCTGGATCCCGCCTGTTTGGATTGTCCTTGAATGTTTGATTACATCCTGAACTTTACTTACAGTACATGTGTTAAAATGGTCTGGGTCCAAGCTTGAGTCTAGTCATGGTGTCTTGGATTCCCGACAGCGGTGAGTGAAAACACCCAACCTTCGCTTGATGGAAAAGGAAAAGCTTTGCCCTTTGTGATCCCATCAGCAGAGAAACAGTACACAACCGTGCACTGCACCCTTCTATGCGGGCCATAAGTCGCTAGTCGATAACGCCCCCCCCACCCCCCCCCACACACACACACACACTTGTACAAACACACAAACACACAGCGCTGAGGCCCGCATGCTTTCAGGTTGGATTTGAAGTGAAGGCACTGCGAGGCGACAGAATGTCTTTTTGCATCGACGCCTCGTCAGCGGGCCGGCCCAATAAACAGCCTGCTACATCGCACGGGACAACAGGCGTATAGGCCTACTCGCGTGTTTTCGCAGCGAGCCAGCAGTAATATCCACAGCGGCGCATATGGTGAAGGTGAACGCGAGTGAGATTCGAGTAGAAGTGCGTGTGCAGCCGCTTTGGCTTGGCACTTATATTCTTGTGTGGACTGTGTGCTGCGTGACGCATATGTCACATACAGTACACTGACGCTCAAACACTTGAATGTACAACAACATGAAATAAAGCAAACACATACGACACGCACTAATGGGTTTTCTTTCTTATCTCTTTTCTAAATGTTGTAGCTTTTAACTTAGTCACAAAACAGCTTTTCAGAAGGTTTCAGTTTTCATGTATGAGTCAGAAATGCCGTTATCTTAACATTAACGTTAGCTTAACGCAATGTAAATTCAAGGGAGTGCTGAGAACGGTTTTCCCCCCTGGTGGGCGTGGTTTTCAGAGTATGATGCGTTGCTCTGTCTCTATTACAGCCATGGCAATGCGTGTCCAATGTAAGAGGCAGAGCTTCTGAGGGATCACACTGAAGGGAGATGTGTTTTTGAGTTTAAATAACTAATTCTCCAGTTTCACACAATCTACCTTTTTTTTATGATGTACATTATGTGCCAGAGTCATGTTTTTGAATCTGTATTTTTATTGTTTTATTGTTTAGGTGTGCCAACAGTGAAAACAACTAGATGGATCATCCAATCAACTGCCAGGTATTCTGTGAAAGTGCCTTCCCTTTGCTAACATGGATGCATTGCTCCCCAGATGGACGTGTGAATAACAATCCATCTGGCATGTCAGGTTAAATGGTCTCTGCAACGGTGAGACAAAATAGATAATATATATATATATATATATATATACACTGTATATATATTCTATTTATTTTCTTTTTTCATTAATCACAAGATGGTAATTTGAGGCACGGTCACACCAGGACGAGGAAGCATAGTAAACAGCCTGCCTTTGTAATGCCTCGCCAGTCACCAGTCTGCAAACACGTTACCTGTCAAGGTAATTTACTCCACTTCAAATTATCTCAGACTAATGCCATTTTAATTCAGTTATTACAAGCAAGGCTAATGCACCTTCAGCATTGCCCCCAAATCCATCCCTGGCTTATGGATTTGTACCTACGAGATGCACTTAAGATACATGCGAATGTATTATAATTTCTATGGAAATTGAATGTATCCATTTATTTCACAGTTCTGATGACTGAAATTAAATGCAATCTGTCCATTTGTCTTTAGCCATGAACATCACTTTGGTTTGAAGATGAACAGTGTGTATAAAGTAATGGTTAATGGCTGGACATGCACTTCTGGGTCAATGCAAGGTAATTCTACTTCGACCATAGTCGTGAGTGTCCTATTATGTCAATAACAGCATTTTCCACAAATTGCTTCCTTTAAAGTTAAGTTTGTCCCCTACAGCTACTCTGGTAATGGCCTTAAATCTATTTCACGAAGAGGAGAGGGAAACTGCAGCCGTTAAAATTTTAATTTCCCAAGGGGAGCCCTGGCATAATGTGAAAATAACTTATAGCACTAGGATCAATCTGCAGCATTGTTACAGAGAAAACATTTAGAGAATTATTTTAAGCTTTTA
Source organism: Typhlichthys subterraneus (assembly GCA_027564835.1). Lineage (NCBI taxonomy): Eukaryota > Metazoa > Chordata > Actinopteri > Percopsiformes > Amblyopsidae > Typhlichthys > Typhlichthys subterraneus. Next base: position 1,383 of record JAODUH010014162.1, on the reverse strand, counting down.
GCACTGTAAATTCATGCTCAAATGAATACATCTTTTCTATCACACGTTTTAAATTATTTATGACATTGAGGGTCAATTCAATGTAAAATAATAAATGTGCATACCTCTAGTCGCAAAGCTTGAATCCCTTTTATTTAAATTCAAATATTTTTTTATGTCAGCCATTCAAAGCACAGAGGTAACTCCATAAATGCAAATAACTTGCCCTATTAAGGTTTAAAATGCTTTACACTTTTAAAATATAAAATTGCTGTATGACGCTAAATCGTGAACCACTTTAACTGAGCAAGCCTTAGCAGGCTGGTCATGGATGTCAATACGAAGGTGGAAGTTATATTTCTAATGCTCGGTTATGGCATACTCGACCGAGTGGGCTACGGGGCTCCTGCATGGTTGACCCCATTGTTTTAAATGGACGTCAGGCCTGTGCTTAGCTGAATGGAAGCAGTTGGTGGCAGTCTTCTCAACATGTTGTATCAGCTGTTTTTAGAAGGAGAGGGATTCCATCCTTGTTAACTGGAGATAACTGATGTTTGGATTAATAGCAGCAAGAAAAGGTTTATTCAGTTCTCATTCTGGAGAAAACTTGCATAGTTGAACAAAATAAAAACACCTCTCCCTTCAATGCCATATGGGTGCTCCCTCAAAAGCTCCGCCCCCCCAAATTAGAAATGTATAACAAGGCTGTTGTGTGGTAACCTGACATGCCAGATATCTGTGTCTGTTAAGACACAGATATCTGGGGAGCCCTCCATTGAAACTGTTTCAAAAGGACAGACGCTTTCCATGCATGTGATTGGACCAACCTGTGAACCAGCAGTCTGTTGTTATCCACTCTTACAGTAGAAAGGTCGGGGGAAGAGTGAAAACATATTTTCCATTGAACAAAGCCTTTGCTCGTCTAAATTCTAATAACACTGATATTGTATCATCTAGGGCTAGGCATTTTCAACTTGAGTTGTTTTCATGTCACCTACATCACACCTAAACCACAGTGAAATGCTGATTGGCAACTCACTAGGTGTACCGGCCTGAAACTCCATGATTTCCAAGTTCTCCAGAATGACTCCATCCTGACACCATCATGATCCCGCGAGGCTGGTTGTGTGGTGCAGTGATATGACTATGTAGAAACACCAGATTATCTTTTCAGCACATACTGTAGACAGAAAGGGCTAGCGGACTGAGTAGATATTCGCTTAAAGTCGCTGACAATACCTTTAAAACGAGGGAAAACATGTAGCCTCTCCGGGAACCATCACCTTATCGTGGTGGAGAGGTTTGGGTGCCCCTATGAACCTGAGGGTGAGGGCTGTGTTGTCTGGAGCCTAGTGCTCCTGGTAGGGTCTCCCAAGGCAAATTGGTCTCAGGGGAGGGGCCAGA
>JAODUH010014153.1:7194-51650 GCA_027564835.1 Typhlichthys subterraneus | reverse complement strand
CCCCCATTACCATTAACGTAACTTGCATTTGATTTTGATGACACATTAGTGGACGAGAAGTACTTTTTGAAACCAGTTACTTTTGGAAACCATTTAAGTCCTGACGTGTATGACGTGTAGAGCCATTTTCAACCCATAAAATCCAGATAAAAAAATAAGAAGGTACATTCCTATTTAGTTCACAGTTCAAAAAACACAATTTAAGGTGCACATAAATCAGTCTTTTCAGATGTAATGTAATTTCTTAAAGAAACATTGATTACCTGTGGTGAAAATTTGATTTTGGGTTTTGTACTGAGTCAATTGAAAATATGTGTCATTGGTAAAAAATTATCCAACAATTATATTTTGTTAGTCTCGCAAGCTTCAGTTTAATTTCAGTCTGACAGAGAATCAGTCTGGAGCGCCTCTGAATAATATTGAATGTGTACGAGTAGCAACTGAACTTTCCAATCAGCGTCGTTTTTTAGCTATACGGGTGTGATTTAGGTGTGCCGACCATGGTGCCGACAGTGAAAACGACCAGATGGTTCAGCCAATCAACTGCAATATATGTTTTTGAAAGTACAGCCATTCACAAACAGTTTCAATGTACGTCTCCCCAGATGGACATGTCAGGTTAATAATTTGTAGCCAGGTAACAAATGGAAACATCTAGGTGCTAGGAGTAGACCTATTTGTTTGTCAGTTAAAAGTGACATCTTCATATGACAAACTATGTGAGCTATCGGCTTCACAGGAAAACATTATCTTGGATTAATTAGTTTTATGATCCAGTGTGGACCCTTTGAAGGATTATAAATTGAGGAATGGACACATTCTGACTTGACCGCTTCCAACTTCAAAAGGTATGAGACACTTCTCTTCGCCTTTGTTTGCATGCCGGTGAATCTGAATTAGGTAATTACTTTGAATGTTAAAATGATCTCACGATCAAACCTTTCTTTCTACTTTGAGAAAAGTTTAAATCATATTGTTTAAACATGTTTATATGCACAACCCCTGCTTTCCGCATGGGCCACAGTAGGCCTACACAGAAACACATTGCACAGTTCCTATATATAAATTAACAAAGCTTCGATGCAAGTAATTTGCATCAAGTTTGTCGATAAATTGTTTCAGCCCTAGAATGAGTCCTTCTTACCCCAAGTGAAGGAGTTCAAGTACCTCTGGGTTTTGTTCGTGAGTGATGGGACATTGGAGCGGGAGATTGGCCGGATAATCTGACCAGCGGGAGGGGTATTACAATCACTTTACCGCACCTTTGTGACAAAAAGAGAGCAGCCGAAAGGCAAAGCTCTCGATCTACCGGGCAATTTTCGTTCCTACCCTCACCTATGGTCATGAAGGGTGGGTCATGACCGAAAGAACAAGATCACAGGTACAAGTGGTCTAAATGTGTTTTCCCAGAAGGGTGCGGGTGTTTTCCTTAGAGATAGGGTGAGAAGCTTGGCTATCCGTGAGGAAGTCGGAGTAGAGCTGCTGCTCCTTTGCTTTGAAAGGAGCCGGTGGAGGTGGTACGGGCATCTGGTAAGGATGCCCCCTGAACGCCTCCCTAGGGAGGTGTTCAAGGCACATTCAGCTGGGAGGAGCCCTCGGGGAAGACCCAGGACTAGGTGGAGAGATTACATCTCCACGTTGACCTGGGAACGCCTCCGGATTCCCCACTCAGAGCTGGTTAATGTGGCTCGGGAAAGAGAAGTTTGGGGTCTCCTGCTGGAGCTGCTGCCCCTGCGATTAAACTACGTATAAGAAGATCAGGATGGACTGAGTAGTATCAAATTAAATAAGATGGCACAGCTCAATTTTTATATTAAACATTAACAGGATTGTATTTTATAAATAGTCTACATCTTTTTCCAGAAACAAATTCACACTACTTTCAATTGTAGTTTTTGCTTCTCTTTTTTTACATCATGAAGTACCCTTAAATTAGTAATCATTTAGACCTAACAGAGCTCACAATACAGGGAATAAAAATTGGTTATATGGAGGTATATTTACGAGGATCGCAAGGATGGTGTACTGGTAGATGCTTTCTACCGATTGTGTTGTGCCGGCATCTAGCCAAAAATGCAGAGGACACTTTTTTGTCCCAGTCCAGCCCTGCCTAATATTGTATACAAACTACAGTAAACGCTTGTAAGCAAGACCATTTTGTTCTTAATTGTCTCAACATAAGACAGGATGTAGGTTGTACCATCTCTTATTGAAGGATGTTTTCTTAGGAAATGCTTGAAAACACTCTTTTTGGGTTCTGCAACCTGGGACTGTGAAATGTCTGCAACAATAAAACAAAAGGTTCTGCATTATTACCTTGTGAAATAAATTCAGAAAACAATGCATTGTAAAGATATAGACATAACATAAAAAGTATAACAAACAAATATGTTCTGAAAATCAGTACTGTATGTCAAGGATAATAATAAAATAAAATAAAAATATATGCTTTATTATCAAAATGATTATTGATAAGTGTACTGTGATGCTTGATTTATAATAATAAAAATGTAATCAAGCTTTTTTATTACTATCTTGATGTATTATTTTGGGGGTTCAAATTATTCAGTCCATCCAGTTGATAAAGACATCAAGTAGTACCTGCAATGATTGGTTGAAGGTGGTCCAACCAACTGCTAATACTCTTGATTGACATACTGGCATAGTGTGAATGGTTGAGTTTAGTGAAAGTTAAATAACAGAGCTTTGCAAAATCATACTCATCATGGTATGCCACTAGCCTGGCTGTGCCTGACTGCTCTCAGATAATTAATTATTCGCTGAGATTATAGTCTGGAAACCCTGTTCGCATTAGCATTTTCACAGCCAACCTGCTGGACAACCAATCAGGTTGGGTATGTGCAATGACGTTGAAATCAAGCATGTGTTTCTAAATGGTGGTAGAGCTAGATGAAATGATAATAACAGTTGTGGCGACAAGGATTGGTTAAACGCTAACGTCCAATATTTTCAAAATTAACCAGAGATCTAAGACCAGTAGTAGACAGCGATCACTTCCCAATGGAGCGTGTCCACTCCCTATTCAGTGTGGATATGGGGTCTAGTTATCAAGTCCAACACTAGAGATGGAATAAAATCTGCACATTGACCGATCTAAATTATTTGAGTATGAATAAAATACTAGTATTGTAAAACAATGCATATTTTCTGAATTATATGCTTAATTAAACAAAAGCAAAACAGTTATTAGTAAAATGAAATGTGACCTGACCACAGATAAGTGGTTGACGATGGGTGGATGAATGAAATGTAATGTAGTTTTAACATTGTAATCCATAATCTCCTGGGTTGGGACCAGGTGCAACATCTAATCTGGCTTCTTCCATTCAAATACATATTTTGCATTGTACATTTCTTTAAATGGTAAGGGTTGGCAGACTAGTCCAAAAACAAATATTCTCTGAGAATAGTTTAGAAAAGCAGTAAAGTGTAGCAACTATCTCCATGCAGTCCCCCTCTTAGAAAAGTAGCAGGATGCTCACTGTTAGCTATGCTCTTCGATCTATTCTAGCTACAGGCACAGTACCGGTATGCTATGGATCATGAACTAATATAAACCTCTCTATACTGCATACAATTAGGAACTATTCCGATGAGTTCATTCATTCCGCAGATTCAGCCACGTTATAACACAAACACAAAGCTGTGTACACACAAACTCACCGTTACACTGTAAGTAAGGCTCGATACGTTTTGTTTTATTGAATAACCTAAATGTTTCTATTACATTAAATTCGCGTCTGGCTTTGAATGTGCGTGCTACGTCCTTCAGCTGTGAACGTATTGAAAATAAAATAAAATAAAAATAAAAATAAACAATAATTCCCTTGGCAACGCGGACCACTTCAAACAAGCCCCACGTGTCCGAGACGTCTCGTTATAGCCGCAAGACAATGTAGGCTATACAGTTATATGATGACTGAGTGGGCATGCATAAGCACATACCAATAGAAAGTAGACATCACTGGGCCTGATTTGATTTTTTAAATATCTGATTTGAGGTATTAAAAATGTAATTGTTTTTAAACATCACCCATTTATGCATGTAATGCCATTAAATGTAATCAAAATAAAATGTAATCATGCAGCACAATAACATCAATCATTGACTAGGCTATGTGATGTATAAATGTAATTGCATTTTTCCACAATATGTAATACAATGCTTTCCTGATTTGGATATGTTTTTTTATTTATTTTACCTATACCAGACCATATGCATTTTCCATTTGTGAAGAGGTCTTACCACACTCCATTTGGAAGTCTTCGCAGTCGTTTCCTTCTATTTTGCTTAGACCTCTGGTTAATTTTGAAATTATTGCAGTCGGCGAAATAAATTGAGCTGAGAGCATATTGTCGGGCAGAGCCAGGCTAATTTTAGCCTACTACTACTACTACTACAAAAATTACATCTGAAAACGGTTGTGTAGTCTGTTTGTGGCACCTGTGGGAGGCCTCTACAACCGGACCTGACCGATAACAAAAGGTGGTGGCAGCATTCATTTATATAACAACGCTTATTACAGTATGTACATGAGCCCCATTGTCATCTCTTAATAAATGGACTCGAATGTTGGCTTACTGAACACTTGAGAATGACCTTGATATAGCAGGAGTTATGGGTTTCAGATGGCAAGAGAGACAAAAAACCTTTACCTTTAAGGCTACTGTATGACTCGAAATTAACAAATCAACTAAATCATCAATAGATGGCAACCAACAACCAAAGTCAATATTTTTACTTATACAAATGTGTCTTACAGATAGAAAACAATTCAGTTAATTATGCTGATTTAGGCCTGTAGTAATGACTGAACCATCAGACTGTAAATCTCTGTTAACGTATTATGTTTCAAACGTGGTCTGAAAGTGCATTATGGTTTAAAATCTGGTTGTTACCATTTGTACCAATTGGAGGTGCTACCATGCTGTACTTCAGAGTCACAACGTGATTGATAATATGCTCAGAAATGTTCCATGACAAGATAGTTGGATTTTGGCTGCAGGCGATTTAAACAACCAGTCCATTTCAGTTGTGGATCTAGGATGGCTATTGGTTGCCAAGTGTTGTTGTAAATGAGCTGCAGCTAAAGAAGCAAGCAAAGTTATTCAGTGTGGGCCATTTTACTCTGCTTTTTATAATTATGTAAAGAAGAGAGAAATTGATTAACGCCACTTAACAACCGTTTGAAGCCTAATGCCATATCAATCCCTTCGATGTTTCATTTTTAAAAATGTTTAAATGTTTAATTTCTTTTTGTTAATGGTCTTTAGACCCAGTGAAAACCAACAGCATAAAATCACCATCTTGAAATGTTTCTCTCTGACAATCTGCTACTGTTACTCACAGTTGTGGTTTCCTGCTCTGCAGTTAGACTAGCACCACGGCAGGAACCAAATAGGGGAATACGGCATATTTCTTTAAAGGAAATTAACTCACAATGTCCTTGTTATACATTGTTTTATCTCATTTGCAAAGTCCTGTGTGGTCTACATGTGATTTGGTAGTGTGATAAGTAACACAAGGAAAAAATTGAAAGGAAACAACACAATTATACATTTTGTTGCTTTATTTTCAGAGGGATTCAAATTAAGGCTTCAGTTCTCTGTTGCGTATACTTACATACAGATACACATTGTGAATGAATAATGGACCTTTTATGTTGCTACTACTCAATATAAATTATTGAATGTTTAGAGAATGTTTAGAGGTATTATTTGTGATAAATATACACTATAGAATAGTTTTTCCATGGCTATACTTTCTGAGCCCTCCCTTCCCCCTATAACCTAATGCATACAAGCCATATAAAAACAGAAAGGGGGTGAGATAATTCCTGTTTCATTCACTTCAATGGAACAAAACTCAGGTTGAAGATGCGATTTGGTCTTTATTCTTGTGAGAACAAAAGGTTCCATCACTTGTGGAATGGGTCTATTGGTAGTTGATCAACCTGGAACAAAACAGACAGACATGATACTACAGTTTTCCTTACACACCAAAGACTCACAAAATATATTTTTAAATGTTAGCATTTTATTAGACAAAAAGTATAAAGCTACATACATTAAAACAAAGCCAAATAAAATGTATCAAAAATATCAAGAACTGCAACTGAAACTGCATCTGCCATGTCTATTTGTTTATCTAAATCCATATTTTATTTGTTATTGTGAGGTTAGATGCATCATACCTATAATATACTGGTAATATCGCCACAATACCTTTGACATTAATGCCGACAAAGTGACCTTTCGCTGTACCACCACTCTGACAATTTGCATTGCATTGAAATGACCCTTCATCCTCTTTTGTCAGGGTGATTATCTCTGTCATGATCTGCCTCAGCCTTGTGTTGCCATCTTCCAGCATGGTCTCATTGACAGTAGTAATGTACCTGCTGGAGTTTGTGAGCTTGGTGCATTGAGATGAATTGAATGACTGGCACCATGCAATGTCCACAATGCCACACTGTTTGAAGTCATACATTGCCTTACATATAAGTGTAACTGGTGTACCTCTCTCTGCAGTGATAGTTGCTCGTGGATACATTATATCTAAGGCACCTGGAGGATAAATGAAGGGATGGGGTTCAACTTTGATTGATGTTCACATTTTGAGTTATTGTTCAAATTGTCACGTGAAACACCAATTCATCATTAAATACACATACTGTACACATAGGCGATTAGGGATGGGACGATATATACGATATTTTTGGTTATCGCGATCAAAATTCTGACGATAATCGTATCGTGAGGAATGTCCATATTCGGCATAATCATGAATATCATCACATGAGTAGAACTATTTCAACAAGTGACTTGAAAAAAGCTGCCTAGCTCACTTGTACAGTCCAATTGTATTGATTTACTAATGTATTTATTAGCATGCATCTTTCCAGTTAATCAACACCGTGGCTAAAGGCTCAGCTTGCCCATAGAAAATATATATTTGATTTGTTGAAATACTGGTTTCAAAACTAAAGGAATAACACAAAAAAGATACAGTACATTTGTGTCATGATAGTAAAAATGATTCATTCTATTTTTTGTTTAAAAATATAAGATAAAGTGATTCCATATTACGTTTTATCGCAAGTTTAAGAGTTTAATAATAATATAATAAATACTTGCGATAATATCATCTATCACAATTATTTTGGTCAGGATAATCGTGATATACATTTTTCATATCGTCCCATGCCTATAGGCGACATTTGAACGGTCAAATAAGCATTTCATTATTCACATTTGCTAACACTCAGAGTACTCTGTAAAACATAGCTATTTTATTGACAATCATTTATTGACAATATAATGTGTATCGTGTTTTAAGCCATCAAGTTGAAATCAGTTAAAACTTTACTAGCGTAATTGATTTGTAGTGCTCTGGACAGAGTAAGGCACTGACACTGCTAAACCTATGTGAGTTAGGTAGTTATAGCTAGTCTATTGTGTTCTGTTGTTCATGTGATAAACCAGACACCTCTGAAGTTACACTACACATGAGCCACCATACTAAATGTTATTAATTATAGTTCTGCCTTAATTTGAATTGAGTACTGTTTTATTAATGAAGAACCAATTCATGTGAAAGTACAAGTAAATAACTGACCTGTGTCCTTGAGATGTGATGCACTGTAACACAAAAAACAAATGAAAAACAACTGAATACAGTGTTGGTAAAGTCCAGCCATTCTCAGATACACTTTCTAACTCACGGTGTGACTATGCTAGACAGGAATACTAGCCAATTGTGGTTAGCTGAATGTGTTTGCAATCATGCTGTAATTTACTTAGCAGCATGCTTCAGGCCCACCCACTTAAAGGCTAGAGAGGTAGCTGTTGTTTCCGCGCGCGTGTGCGTGTGTGTGTGTGTGTGTGTGTGTGTGTGTAGGTGTGTGTGTGTGTGTGTGTGTGTGTGTGTGTGTGTGTAGGTGTGTGTGTGGGCTGCTGGTGTGGTTAGTAGGTGGAAACTACTTGTTCTGCTATGTAAGATGTGTTTTCTGAGACCTCCTGACCTGCACATTCAGAACTTTACATTTTCACTCACATTTCGACGATTTATACATTTTCATATGTTCGTTCGTGCTGTCATTTGTATTACATTGATTGACATGTAGCAGCCTGTTGGGATGACAAAGGATGGCTTTGATGTCAGGTACATCATTTTAAAATACTAAATGAATCTCACCATATAGGGTATAATCATTATATTCATGAGAAGCTTTTCATTTGTGTTAACAGTTGGGCTTTTACAAAATACGCAAGTGCTGTGTTTGTTAGTGACAAAATGATTCTGATGAAACATGAAGGATGAACATACACACACACCACCAAGAGAGGCGACTGAGTGTTGAGACACTAATAAGGAACATACCGGACTGTTACCAAGTTGGTCCAACAGGCTTGTTGTTGACAAGATGGCAAGCAATAATTGTAAGAACTCATCATCTGATCACGATGTAGAGAATCTGACCAAGAGAGATAAGACTGATTCAGGTAGGTGAATTCACATTCACAATATCTCATAAGGTGAACTGTGAATACATGTTACTTTAGTTAACCATATTTAAGAATGTTGTATATGCGACTTGGCATAGGAAGTAAGATTATTATTAATATAACCCTTATTAATGAACAAATTAACAGTGCAAATATCTGTGTGTGTGTGTGTTTCCTTTGCAGGGTTAACAGTTAAATTGGTTGTAGTGAGCTTTGCCACGCTGTGCTTCATTCAGGTGGCTCTCAACATTTATCTTCGGCTACCGTATAGCCTTAATGTAACAGGTTCGTCCTGAGGTCATACTTGTTTTTGGTTAGGTACTTTGTCAGGGCTCTAATATGCAACTTTGTCTCGTTTCTAGCTCTGTTATAGCTTCAGGAGGTATTGATATCTGTGTGATTATGAGAAACAACTGCCATACACCAATTAAACGTTAAACGTTACTTAGCATAGAAATCATGCAGCAAGTATGCTCATGATATGACCAATTAGCCAGTCTGGGTGATAAACAACTCTTCACTCTCCCCTCCACGTGTCAGAACATCAGCTGGATGACAACAGCAGCTCTCTGGCCTGTCAGACTGGAGCGCTGCTTCAACAACTAGATGATCTGAGGAGGAATAATGTGGACTACCTCCACAAATACAACAACTGCATAAATGAACTAAACAAGGACAAAACGGAACATGAGAGCTACACAGATATGGTACAACAAAGGGATCATCTACAGGCCACTGTTAGAGAGCAGTATTATTACATACAATCCCTAAAGGAGGAGATAGACACACTCCAAAGAAGAATTGTGGAGCTCGGTGAGTAATTTCTATGTGCTACAAAGCCATTCTCAAATGTTTTAGATTACATTCTAGGTGTTTGTGATATTGCTCACCGTTCCGTCACTGTTTCCTTTTTTACCTGTTGTGTCATTTTTTGTTTTTCTTATCAGTAATTCATTGTAATACGTATAATTGTAATTTATTGAGTGTTGAGTGTTTATTATCGGCATATGATTTGTTTTATCTTATCTTATCTTAGTTTATTTTATCATATCTTATTTTAAATGAAGGGAATAGGCGTAGTTTCATTGCTCAATTTCACAAGTGTCAAACTTCCCTTTGGGCAGGACATAGAGTAATCATATAAGACAAATTAGTGGTTTGGCCCCAATTGCGACATACTGACATATATAGAGCATTGTGCTTTGAATACATTTCAAAGCATATGACTGGATGAAACACATGCTCATAACGTACCGTACTTGAAGTTGTCACAACCGCCTTGATCACTCGGCCCCTCAAAATAACCTTCTATGCTTTTAACTCACCTCGACTTAATTTAGGTTAATTTAGGGTAATTTAGGGTAACTGATCCTGACTTATGTTCTTGAGTAGAGGGAGGAACGTCCAAGTGTCCGTCAGGGTGGATGTCACACCTGTCCAGCTGTTACCTGCTCTCCTCTCAGAGATGGCCATGGTACAAAGCCAGAGAAGACTGTGTGCAGAGAGGCGCACACCTTATGATCATAAACAGTCAGGGGGAGCAGGTGTGTTTGTGTGTGTGAATAATCTAATGCAATGGTGCTCAATCTGTGGGCTGGGGCCAATTAAAGGGTCCCAACATGCGAAATACTGTACAGTATATGCCATCAAATAATTTAGAAAATATTGAAATCATGTCTTTGATAACTGTATTAGACAGGACAAATTGATTTATTTATTTACGTTTTTATGAATGTATTAATTCATTAATTAATGTTTCTTTGTTCCTTATTTTTGCTTTGTATGAAATACCAGTATACGTTAAAATACTTCTGAATACTCCTAGGTAATACTTCACACCATTGGTGCCTCTTCAGGCAATGTGTGGATTGGCCTAAAGCTGAAGGATGATGGCCTATGGACCTGGGTGGACGGAACCACACTGAACTCTGCGTAAGATTGTGATATATCAACACAACTGTATAACAATGGCTCTCACAACTGGGGTCATGGACCGCCTTGAGGGGCCGTGAGATACTATTATAGGGTTGTGAGATTTTTAATATTGCTCCATAGAGTTTATATATCTCTAATAAAGTACTAAGAATGGTATTTGACTGTGGACATTTCGGCTGTTGTACTGTATATAAATTGTCGTCTATATAGTCATGTTAGATTAGTTTAGATCTTAATAATGTCATCATTTGAAATAGGACAGTGTTGACCAATACTGTTTAAATGTATTACCGCCACCTACTTGGTGAATCAGAATTAGATATTTTGTTACATTTTGCACAAACAAGAAATGTCCAGTATTATGGTGTGGTTGGTACAATCGATATATAAGAGAAAATAATGATAATAACAATATGTTAAAAAACAAAATCCTAATAAAACATATAAAAAATAACTTAGTTACTGTTATCTGCTACTGTTAGCTGATAGTTACATAAGGGTGCAAATGTGTGATATGGTATAGTATAATATAATATGCATACATGAATGTCAGTTTACATTCATGTAATTAGCATATGTTCCCATATGTCCATAAAGACTTGGATGGTGCTGGTGAATACACTATCATATTAATAACTATTCTGTATATATAATAGTATCTAATACAATATGCTGTTTTTAGGTACTGGGATTTTCTCCAGCCAAACACTGCGTTACTTCAAAAAGATGTGGTCTGTGTGACCTCTGTACAAGGCAAGGCTGCATTGGGTACCTGGCACAATACCCTCTGCACAATGGCACAACACTGGCTGTGTGAGATGAAGCTCAATTAATTTATATATACTGTATATATATACTGGATAAAATAAATAATAATTCTTCCAAATATGTCTTGGTTTTTGTAATTTGTGTAATGCTTAAACATATATATATATATACTGTATATATATATATATATATATATATATATTAACATAGCAGCATATAACACATTTCTATGTTTATTTAGTAAGGTAATTGATATCCTAGTGTGACATATAAGGGTCTTTCTTTTCATTTATTTGCCACTAATAATTTATTTTTTTAACGAGGTTAACAACTCTACAGTTTAACAGCCTCAAAATAAAGAGAATATGGTTGTGTACTACCATGTTATAAGTGTTTCGTCAAGGTTGAATGTTTATTATGTATTATCAGATTTCACCATATATTTGTTAGTGAATACACCCAGTAGGGAACAATATAGTTAATAGGCCTACAGTTGGCCTGTGTGATAATTTTTAGCATTAGCCAAATGTATCTGCCAATTTAATCCTAGGTGTAATCATTTTCCTCCTAAATATGTTATGAAGAGAGACATTTAATTTTATTGCTAAAAAATTTTGGGTCCTTAGAATGCCTTTAATTGACCAATTTACAGGCTTTGTTGTTTAATGCCTGTCTTGACCAGGACACTTCTGTAAAAGAGATTTTTAATCTTAGTGAGTAAATTGTCTTCCTGGTAAAATAAAAGTTTAATAAAATAAAAAAAAAAATATATATATAAAAAAACACATCTGCATCACATCTGCTGAAGATTATAAGTGAGTTTATCCACGTAATGGTTTTGTTGTGATGCAGTTAAAGGTATAGTCAGACATTCTTGAGAAAAGATGTCTCATATTTTAACTCCAAAACAAAAACAGCGCTCCCTTCAATGTGTTATGGTGCTCCCTCATAAGCTCCGCCACACACATTAGAAACACATTGCAAAGGCTAGAATATTGTTTTGTGAGGTCTGCACCACTTCATTTTACATATATGTTCTTATTTACAGAGCTAGGGCTGGGTAGAAACACCATATTCTTTTTTCAGCATGCACAGAGAACACGCAGGTAGCGGACAGTGAGGATATATTCACAAAATGCATTAGGTTACAATCATTGACTATACCTTTAAATTGCTATTGCTGATGACTTCTGACCTAAAATGCATCACCATGTACCTCCATGACTTCCTGCTGCCCACCCCTCCCCTCCCCAGGGTACTTCCAGTTTGTGACCTTTTACTGGCAAAACCTTGCTCAAGATGTGTGTGTGAGTCTGTCTGTCTGTCTGTGTGCATGTGTGTGCGGCTATGCACACAATACATTATGTATATTAGGGGTTTGTGCTCACACCCACTATAATTATCCATGTCTCCTTTAGATGATCTCAGAATGTGATACACAGTTTATTTACATCTCTTTTGCACACTGACCAATAGGATTAAGTGCATCAGCTAAATGCCTGTCTAGAAAGTACACTCACCTGTTTTCCAATAGGTCTGGGTGAACACTTTTGCTACATTAGCAACCACACACAGAGGTCAATGAGACACCCATCCCCATACTCTTCCAGTCCCACATGAATCTACTGTATGATACTTCTACACTTTTATGTAATATCCTAAGCTTAATATGCCACACACACACACATTTAGTAATTCTATGTGACCATGAAACTGAGGCCGAGAGGTATTCCAGGGGTACAATCCTCACCTCTGACACCACCTGGGTCTTTGGAATGAATCCTGTTGGATCTTCTCTTGCATTAAATGCCAAAGGCCTAATAGGGATTAAAGAGTTACAGGGCAAGACTAGGAAACAATGAGCCATACGATTGCCACTGTATTAGCGAGGGGAATAGAGTTGTGCCAGTGATGTAAAAGTGAGACAGCTGCTCAGTTTCAAAACATTTGGTTTTCATTTCATTTAATTGGTTTGGTTGTCTTCAGTCTCTTCCAAATCACCAATCCTGCGGGTTGTGCAGTGTGCCGTAAATGGTTATAAATGAGATAATGACTAGGTCTCTATAAAGGGGTGCCCATCATTACATACAAGGTGCAGGGATAGGTCAGGAATTTAGCATTGTTGCAGTGCCACTGTGATGACGTGTGAAGTGTGTTTATTCATTTTATTTCAGTTGAAATGTCTATCAATCAAATATAAAAGTGGATGCTTATGCTTCTTAATGTTAGCTAGCTTTACATCCAATCAAGTGCGATGCGTTTTTGTAGAGTATATTCAAAACATATATGTGTGAGTAGCATCAAAAGGCATACACACTGTAGCATTCATAAGTACTGTATGTTCTCACAACTGTTCTATCACACCATATCCATGATATATCCGGCTGTTTGTTTAGAATATGTGGATCAAATCTGATCTCTATTTGATATTTCTTTATTTCTTAACTGTAGACAGCATTATCTCTATCTGTTTCCACCTATCTTTTCGCGTGCCTTCTCATGCGTCATTCGGTACATTTCTAGAATCTTTACATCATTTCTTATCGGAAAGGACAGACCTTTCAAGGTTATGGCAGGCTTTCACAGAGAGATTGCAGTCTAGTTTGCATGTATCATGGTCCAGGAGGAGTTCTAATGCTAGTGCTAATAAAACTCAGTGCTCAGCATTTTACTGACATAGGTGTATTGTGTGTTTTTTGGTCACTGGGGACAAGGGCTGAAATATACTGTATGGTACTGTAATGTACCGTATGTATGTAAACATGCATGTAGCTACAATAATATACAACACCAAACTGCATTACATTGATCTGGCTTGACATGAATGATGTACGGACACTTCAGAGAGTATCCAGTAAGTTAGTAAACACAAAAATCAATGCACACACACACACACACACACACACACGCACACACACAGGCCAAGACTGTGGATGAGATGCACATAAAGGCAATGACAAGGCGACACGTCCTCTATTTGACGAGGAGTCTGACAAATCTTGTGGCGCTGAACAGTTCACCTCCTGGACAATATAATGTTATGTTGTGTCTTAACAGGCAGGCACTCACCGACCACCAGGGTTCAATTCCACATGTAGTTTCAAGTGCCAACACTACCTCTTATTCTCTGTGTCACTTGACGAGCTGCCAACACTGCCAGAGTTTATGGTTCAATTCCTTGTGAGACATTGTCCTGTTTGTTGAATGTCCTTTGAGCATTTAGTTACATTTGTTTTCATTGACTTATGATGAGACATGGCGCAGA
The DNA here is from genome assembly GCA_027564835.1 of Typhlichthys subterraneus. Lineage (NCBI taxonomy): Eukaryota > Metazoa > Chordata > Actinopteri > Percopsiformes > Amblyopsidae > Typhlichthys > Typhlichthys subterraneus. Next base: position 37,153 of record JAODUH010014153.1, on the reverse strand, counting down.
ACATTACAATCGTTGCAGTTTGGGAAGCATCGCTTGTACAAACAGACAGTAGTAAATCATGAAGGTGATATTCCCTTCTCCTCTCAGAGAGGTCACCATCTTCATCAGATATAGGCGGGACATACAGAGTAGGGAGGGCCGACTGCTTTCTACCGCAGGAGAACACGTGCTATGTATTGGAGAAGGCTGCTGGTCCTCTTCTTGTCTCATTGTATCATCAATCATGTTGGGTCTGGCTCTGCCTGCCTGCGCCCTTGAGCTAAGCACTCACATTGTCTGGGTTTACACAACCTGGTTAGTAGCTGGAGCCCCCCACAGTCAGAGTCTCTCTCTCTCTCTCTCTCTCTCTCTCTCTCTCTCTCTCTCTCTCTCTCTCATTTCTACTTTAGTGAGCTGTGATAATGAAAACATCACATCCCAGAGAGATAGAGAGTGATAATGAGTGTACTGGACATATGTAATAAGTACACAGTGTACTCATCCCATTTCTGTGCACTATGTATGTCCGAATACTGTGTCTAGGTGCTGTGTTGTATAATGTTGGGCTTATCTGTGGCTGAATTAACAGAATACATTACTACAGATAAGCCTGTTGCACACATCAAAATGTATTTTTAATAAAATACCAAATACCCTAATTGTAAATGTATCAAAATAAACTACAAAATACAGCAGCAATGCAATGTATCAAAATACACTACTGCATTTTTGTCATTTTAAAAATACTAAAAAATACTTTTCCAATGGAGCATGAATTCACCTCGCATAGCAATCTGCATTTGATCTAGTCTAACCCTTCACACGTAAACTGACTCATGGTAGTTCCTGTAAAAAGTATAGTCAGTCATTCTGGAGAAAGTTAGTTGATATTTGAGCAAGATCAAAACAAAAACACCTCTGCCTTCAATACCCTCAGAAGCAGCGACCCACACATCGTAAACACACTGTGAAGGCTAAGATATTGTTGTGTGCGGTCTGGACCACTTTGATTGTTTTACTATTTACAGAGTGAGTAGTAGAACTCTGATTGGTTTTCCAATAGTTTCAAAATGAAGCAGAGGTCTATGCCGTGTAGGATGGGGCGAGTGCAAACATTCCCTAATGCAGTGTCCAGACCCTGTTCACAAAGTTAATGTTGGGTCTGGTTACATCAGGCTATAATCAGAGGCTGCACCAAGTAAACATCTTACAGAAAGTATTTTATAGTATTTTTAAACTACAAAATGCAAAACACTAAAGTATTGTAATACAAAACATGAAGCCAGTTTTAACAATGCTATCAAATACAAATGACAAAATAGTATTTTGTATTTGAAATATGTATTTCAAATACATGTATCATAAATACCTTCCTGTATGAAACAAACAACAGAAGAAGAATGATGATATGTGGCATTACAATTTCTGTCTCATGGAGTCACCTCTCTCATGACATAAATGTGTCTCATGACATGAATGTGTCTCATGACATGAATGTAAAAATAAGGGTTGTGTCCAATGTTTTGTCTTTGTGTGTCTTATATTTCTTTGTGTCTTAATTGGCCTACAATTATTGCATAGGCCTATTGTATTATATTTCTGTGTGGTGTAATTCTGTCAAACACCATCAGTCATTATCACTCAGCCATTTCATAATGCCAAAACAACTGTTGTGCCATCTCATCTCAGACATGGTAAGATTTCCACTTGTTTTGTTATTTCACTAGTAGGCTATATTATAGGCACATCATTTTCAGTAAATCTAATAATGGCGCGCAAGACTCCAAAAGTACTCAGGTTTGAGAATCGTTCAACCAGAAGGGGGCGTTCCTGGCCAGACAGCACACTGCATCATCCTCAGCAGCTCCGTAAGATGTCATTATGCATTGGAGGTTCACAGCGGACGGTCGCGCTCGGCTCAGATAAATTGTTGTTACGGTGCTCCGGTTTTAAACGCCGTTCCTTTAAATCAAAAGGTAGACTTGTCAATACAATAGTAGTGAAGCCCATGTTTCGAAGTCTGGTTAGTCAAATGAGGCCGCTAATGTTTAGCTGCGCCTGCTCTGTCGGTGTCCTCGCCGTCCTGTAGATCGGCTTTGTTCGTGGTCCCACAGCAGACAGACGCTCCTCCAGCCGAAATGGATCACACAGAACACCATTCGGACGAAGAGACTGAATATGATGAAGAAGATGTGGACCCTAGAATTCAGGTAGGCCTAAGCTATTCTTAAGTTAGGCTTTGTGTTTTTGATTTGTGGATCAGCAAAGCGATAGGCTGCTGCCTGCTGCGCAGCAGATAGACTCAACCAAGCGAGATATTAACGCATTTTTAGGTAAATTCATTGATTCGCCAGATTTAGGCATTTTTTCGTGGGTCAATTATAGGCTTCTTACAGTAATGGTGGACTTCATATCAAATCTACTTTAGACCACCTGGCATGTTATTTTAAGTTACATGTTGCATGTGGTGGAGGATGTGATCTCTCAAGTCATAGTGAATACACACAGTGCACTCCAACCCATTCCCCTTTGAGAATCATAGGCTACTTCAGTATTAGCGTTGCTCTGGCCCTTTCAGTGTTATTTCACTGAATAGCATACACATTTTTCTTATACCACATAATATAAATTTGTTTTTTCTCGATGGTAACACAAATAGTTTAGTTATCTTAAATAATGTCAGGTCTGCAGGTGGTGCAAAGTAGGACACATCAGCCATGGCTGCTCCTTAACCTTCAGATACTTTATCACACTATCGTGCCTTGACCCTCTCTCTCCTCCCGTCTCACAGGGAGAGTTGGAAAGGCTTAACCAGTCCACAGACGACATCAACAGATGTGAGACAGAGCTGGAGGTAAGGACACAGTGCAAACAGACGTATGCATGATATGTGCACAGCGAAGGAAGAGTTCTCCGACATATTAACACAGAGAATTCTTTTTTTTGTGCAAGCACATAAACAGGAGCGAGACCATCGCACACAAGCAAATGGATGGATGTCCTGCCGCACGCACGCACACACACACACGCACGCACGCACACACACACACACACACCTTCCCTGTGTGTTTGTTGTTTGGCCTCTATCAGCAGATGAGACGTCTCTAAAAACTCTGATAATATAAGTCGTTGACTGCCTGTCAACCTGACATATGTTTTGTTGTACCATAGGACCTCTTTATGTTTCCCTGGAGTCACTGCACACATTGTAGTACAGAGGAATTATTTAGTTTTTTTGGACATAGACATTGGGGGAGTGTCTGTTTACTAGTTCAAGTACGAGTTACTGCAATATTCCTTTAAAATGTTTTTCATTGACATTGTAGGCAAAACATTACTAGAGTAGCCGTATACTAACTCATGAAGACACAAACTAACAGAAATAATATGTATTTTTACATGCAATTTGCACCCAAAATGAAGACGATGTTGGGTGCTTTGTGGAATATTCCATTGAATTCTATTGCATTTATAAAAGTCAAACAATTAAACAATTTAGTGACTTTAATGGAATAGTTTTAAAACACTTAGTGTTTATAGTGGATGGCTTTATTGAGGTGAATGTCTAATTTGTCTGCGGTATAGTTTATGCCTGCACTATGCAGTGCGGTGTGAGTCATAAAGCCATGAAGCAGTAAAGTTCAGTGTGAAGTTCATTTTGAGTTGGCACAGTTTCAATTTGTCTTCAGGGACAAACGTTGGCGCACTTGAGCGGAAAAATTAACCGGTTGTTCTGAAGAGAGAAAGAGAAATAAAGTAATGATCAATAGTGGACATAAACTAACTTGGGTTGTGCCAGTACTGATATAACTACTGTACGTGTCTGTGTACAGTATGCACAGCATATTATAATTCAGATATACGGTAAATTGTGAATAGTACAATACATTTCTGAAGTTGCATTACAGACAATGAATTGCCTCTTACCAGGAACACTTTACTTTACTATTTACCTTACTATTTACTATCTATATAATTTTACTATATGAATGTCTCAAGTAACAAATATGATGAAACCTCTATTTAATGTGACCTAGACAGTCCAATATAGATCATTTTTGGTTTATGAATGTTTCACTAGAGATGTCAACCATCAACCTGTGCTAATTCAGCTGGATGCACATCTGTCTGAGATATAGGATATGAGCAGTGTTTCAGCCCTAAAGGCCTAGGTATGATTCAAAGAAACAAGTATTGAGACTCTGTTTCCACTATAGTCCATATACCGCACAGCAGTTGAACGGTTTCATATTCTGGGGGGGGAAGGGGGGGGGCATTATCTCATTCTCCATATTGATCTTTAGCCCCCTGAAACTAGCAGATCATTATCTTTGTGTTCTAAGCTCTACACCAGATTGACCAGTACAACGTTGTTTCAAATTTTTCCATTCGACTGTCTTATCAGTCTGATTTAAAAATAAAACCGTTGATGTCTATGGTGTATTATGACAGCGTCGGGTACAATATTGTTTGTGTTGCGTAAGCTTTCGCTCTAAACCTAATAAAGATGTATACTGTTCAATGAAGTTCCTCTGGGTACAGGCAATGACAATTGAATCAACAAAATGTTTACATTGCTATATTCATACTGTAGCAATTCGTGTTCCACTTTTTCAGAGTAGCATGAAAACATGTTTATAATTAGCAGATACAATGTTACTAAAGAAAGAATGAAACAACATAAAGGAGACTCTAGTTTAACCTAGGGGACTTTTACATTGATAGCACTCTTGATCCCACAGACCATGCATGCTGTTTGGGGGTGTATTATTCTGTCTATTGCTGAATAACATATAGAATCTCTATGGAACTTATCGAATCAGTATATTTCACAGAGGTCCGGCACATACAATTTGAGTCACATTGTATGGAAACTCTTGGGCATACCTCTTTGTTGTCCTTGTTGGTCCTTCTGAAATGGCTTGACTGAAATCTGAATCATTTGTTGTTGTTGCTTATTTTGCACAAAGACGATTTCTAACATTTACTAATCTGTTTGCATAGGTTGACTGTAATTGAGATTAAACCTAAAGCCATTTTATATGAGGAATGTCAAAAGTCTTTCTCCTCTCTGTCAGGATGCCCGGCAGAAGTTTCGCTCTGTGTTGGTGGAGGCCACAGTGAAGCTAGATGAACTGATGAAGAAGATTGGCAAGGCTGTGGATGAGTCAAAACCCTACTGGGAGGCCCGCAGGGCTGCCCGACAGGTAGAGCATCTGGATGGATGGATGGATGGATGGATGGATGGCCAGACGACAGTCAGATGATTGGTGCGTGGATGGTTGGCAGATAAACAAATGAATGAGAACGAAGGATGCATGAAACAAGTGAATAGATGTTCATATTCTGTGAAATGGCTTGGCTTTGAAACAGGAAACAATCCACCCTCACTAGCCAATAAGACAATTTAATTGGATGTTAAAATTAGTCTTTGTCTGCAGCTGGATCATTCATGTGTATTTCCCCAAAAAAGTGGTCTAATTGTGCCTTTATATTTATCAGTGAAAGACTGTAGAACAAGTCATTTCTCTCACATATACAAGCAACTTATTTTCTGTCCAGTCGGTGACGTTGTTTCAGCCAGTAGCGACACATCATATTAATACTGTATGTTAAAACAGATATGAACTGTCACAATGACATAGTCACTGAATATGTCTCCTGCCGACAGCTAGTGGATGTCTTGGCAAGTGATGAGAATGATGTGAGACGTTTTTAAACTGTGATGCCAATTCCTTATTATGCATAACCGGTTAGTCTCAATTCCTTATTCTGCATAGCCTGTTCTCTATGTGTGAGTGAATAGAAGTGGTAGAGGAATCAGCCACCTGCATCTCTAGATAGGAACTCTTACAGCAGTAAATAGTAGTCCTGGAAAAACAGTGACTGAAAGAGAGGTGAAAAGATCTGAAAAGATCCTTTGTGGCATTTGTACTAGTGTGCATTGTGTGTATTGCTTGACTATTGGCATCTTTAAGAGGAGCCACACTCCAGAACACGTAGCTGAACATGAATTACAGCTCATTGCTAGCCTGGTGTAACCTAATGGCCTGCAACCTACTGTAGTCTTGCAGAGCCAGCGTTGGCGTCAGGGACACAGCGTTGGCTAACTGCACCAAGTTCCGCCTACTTGACCGGAGAGAAACAGTAGGCTATTTTGATTGACATGCACAACGACCGATCAACTACATAACCATGATCAAATCGGACAATTACACTTGTTCTGCAAAAATGAAAGAGGTTCTTTATTAATGAAAATAGTGTGAAACTAATAAATATGTGTATTCACCTGCTAAGCAGCATCCAATTTCGCATTTCTCTCTAAATATCAGCGAGGGGGAAAGGTAGGCTACAGGCTTCAACTTGTTGCAACAGATCTGAATGAAAGGCTAATATTAGTAAATAAATAACTGGGCTAGCGTTGTGCCGGTATTATGGATACAGACTTTTGAGTGACCATGCTAAAAGCCAATTAAAATCTAGCCCAGTTCCTGACAGTGCTGCTATTCTTACATGTCGTATGACCAGATGTTTGCTTCATGTAGCTCTACTGCATTGTCGGAACACACACTTGACTTCATCCCACTTACCCACACCCATGGACACTGATTGGTCCATCATCCAGGGTGGCTGTACCAATGCTAAAGCGAACAGGTTTTCCAGTAGGGGTGCACAATATATCAACTCAGTATCGCAATATCATATGAAAAATTTAGCAGAAAGTGCAATATTCCGTTGGTTTTGTGGACAGATGCCTCCATTAGTTGTTTGGCTTAGTTGTGTTTGATTTAGACAGAAAAGTAAGATGTGTGGATGAGGAAGCTAATGACGTAATAGAGGTTGAAGAGGAAACATTAGTGGCCAAAAAGAGTGCCTCCTCGGTAGCTTGGAATTACTGTTGTTGTAAGAGTCCAGTATGAAAATAATGAGTCCAGTTGGAAATGTGTTTTGTTTGATATGTTATGAATATATTTTGATGTATTTTCCCATAACTGTGTTTTTTACTTATGTTTAAAAAATATCTAAATTAATATCAATATTGCAATTTTCATCACCAATATCAATTGTGCACCCCTATTTTCCAGACTACAATCTCAGCCAAAAATTATCTGATCGCTCTCATCTTATTGTGTTGCAATAAGGCATTGCAATAAGGTTTATTGCATTAATGTGTGGGAAAATACAATTTTGTAACTTGCTTAACTGTGACTGTAACTCAAAGCAGTGAGACTTCCTTTTTTTTTACCTAACTTGGCAGATGTTTTTCAGCCTGTAAAATAAATGATTCTGCTCCACCACTGATGTTGTTTAGTAGTTCTCTAGTAATACAAAAGTCATGAGGAACTGCGGACTTCCTGTATCTCCTTTGTTTAAGATAACTGATCTGTTTTTAAACAGTTTTTCATGCTTCTGTAGATTAGATATTTACATACGCTACACACGTCAAAGATGAAAAAGCAGTCAAATGAGAATACGTGGGCCTATTCTATGCCTATATGTAGGCCTAGAAGTTGTGCAACCATGACTGAGGTGAATTAAAGTGTTGATGAAAGTTCATGCAGAGCAACGTTTGTACTACAAGGAAACACAATTGTTCATTCTGGCTTGCAAGTAAATTAATTTAATATACAGTACCAACCTCTTGAAATGTGTAGTTTATTGAAAACAAGTAGCTATTCATTGAATTACATTTTATATTGTTTTATTAAATATCTAATCCTTTATATTTCCTGCACTGTGCTGTTCCGCACCAGGAAACTCATGAAGCAAAAAAGAGAGTTCCTTTTAATTAAATAAGCATAAACATTAACATGTAGGAGACACTGTTTGATACAATTGGTTTAACACATTTCCAGGGGCGTTGTGCTCAAGGGCATTTTGTCAGTAATTGTTAAGCAAGGTACGCAACATGAGGGAATTGCTTGATCAGCTACTCCCACTATTCGTTTTTGTGATAAAATGGCATTTGTCCTTGAAGGGAAATGTAGATGTTACAACATTGAAGTTAAGCCTACGAGGCTATGAGCCACACATCACTCACGAGGCGTGGCAAACTTACAGTAGATGTCCAGTATGACAGGATTGTGTGGGTGTCCTAGATATGTCACAGAGCAGTGATGTTCTTTGTTGATGATCCAAGTGACAGTTTAGTTCCTCTTTCTAATCACATCTTTTCATCTCTATTTCTTGTCAGATACAGACTACAGTAAAGGTGTTAATCTGTTCTTTCAATTTCTCCACAACTCCCTTTTCCTCTGCATTCTACACTGCAGATGTGACCAAGCTGTCAATCTCACACTGTACTCGCGTACAGATGAGGAGGGGGCATTTAGGGGGGGCTGTCTATCTCCACAAGCCTTTCATGTACTGTCATGTTAATTACCCATCAAGCTTCACAGGTGTGAGAGGTGCAGTATCTTTTTTTTTTTACATAACCGATCTAATAACATCGACTATCTTATGTCTCCCTACATCCCTAGTCTGAATGAAATGCCACTGGCTGAAATACAGGTTTGAGGTTGGCTGTCTGCAGTGTTGCTTGACCAACCGTAATAATCCCAGACGTGTGTGGCCTAGCCTAAATCCCAACCACGATGAAGAATCTGGATTAAACATTTTTCCCAACGGCACCTGGTCAGTCTGCCCTGTGTTTGAGTCAGCTCTTTTCTTTCTTTGACCTTTGCCCTTCATCTCATATCATTCATCTGTCTGTCTGTCTGTCTGTCTGTATTTTTTGACCAATTTAATGTCCTTACTGTGTCCTTCTTTCCTTCCTTCACAACAGTTTTTCCCTTTTAGGTCCTTATTTACTTTATGGACTGGGGAAATCTGTGTTGATATGAAATCCATAATTTGTAATTGTAGATAAGCCACCGTATCCAAGGTGTGGATGTCTGTGATGACGAAGGTCTTGGTGTGTCCTTGGTTGGAGATACAGTGTGACCCACAACATGAGCCTTATGTGTTCAGCAGTAGCTGGATTCATTCTTTATGGTGATGGATGCAGTTATTTCCCACATTTAAAATATGCTTAAAGCAGTTTTATGCTCATTCTCGAGAATGCATGCTAATTTCAAACTCTCATCAAAACATATACGCCTCTCCCTTCAATGCCATAGTGTTCTCCCTCATGAGCTCCAGCCCACACATTGGAAATGCATTTAGAACATTAGGATATTGTTGTCGTGTGCAGTCTGCACCACTTTGTGTTCTATTTTGAATTTGACAAGTATTGGCTTACAATCGCTAACTATACGTTTTAAGAGTTTGTCACCTTCTCCACTAACTTTTTTAGGATGCCAAAATATCTGATTGCAAAACGGTCATTATTTGGTGACTTGTACTCCTAGGAGTTGGGTCAGGGCGACTAGTGTAAAACAAGTTATGGATCACTCTAAAAGTCATGTTAATGTGTCTTATTGGACCTCTAAGAGCTCTGTTTGACATCTTCCTGACTGGGTTATGTCAGGTTTGTTGCTGGGTCAGACAAGTGGCACCTTCTTTATGATTGGCTCTTTTGAGTAAAGATTGCTGACTTCAGGAATATACATTGGAACTGTAGTGAGGGAACCACAAGCTATGAAATACGAACCGTTATCATTACAGACTGACTCCATTTTCTATACTCAGTCGTGTGTGAAAATAATGGAAACGTATTTGTTAAAATGATAGGTTTATAATGTGCATTTATTTCTTACAAGGACAAAAGGAGGAATCACTGAAGGAAGGGAAAGCCAATCTTTCTGTCTGTTAGAAGGCGATGGACCGGTGAAAAATATTTGATGGTAATGGAACGGATTGCTGAGAGGTTTAGTTTAGCAGGGAAATGGAGAGACACTGGCATAGAGGGAAAACCATTAGATGGCTAAAAGTGTGAGACGCTGCATTTTAGAGCCCTCAATATTGCTTCTACGTTGTACCTTGTAGTACCAGATCGAAATTAATTTGCTGTTGCAGGCTGTACATACCTGTCATCTGTCTAGAGAGAATAAGGAAGGGTTAATGTGGGAGATTGAATTATCTGACTGACTGGCTATGTTCAAGTCCTGCTCCTTAAACTGTGAGACCTTATTTGGACAGAAGTAAGAGTATCTGTAAAATGTTTAGATCAGTTCAAACGGCTCTTTCTCTGATGAAACGTATTAATTTCTCTGTTCTGCATTTCCCTCTCCACAAGTGAAAGGTGTTTAGCATTCTGTTGTCAACACAGCAGATGTTGGTGTTGACCATTGAATTATGTTCATCTCTGGCCTTCTGGGTTGTGTTTTTACGTGCGTTTGTTGCAGTGTCGGCACTCTGATAACATGTGCAACGTTTGTGTGTTGACACAGGTCAACCCATTGTTACTCAAGTGTTTGTTCAAGTGTCACTAGGTTCGGTTGCGATTCAGTACTTAATGTTAGGGTGTGGCTTCTGTGTGTGTGTGCATGTGCGTGCGTATGTGAGAGACTGTAATGATATTCAGCGCTCTGCAATAATGTGCATTCATTCACCTTTATACCTTATATGCTTATGAGAGTGTGTGAGTGGCGTGCATGCATGTGCACTTGTGTGAACCATTTAGCACTAAATGTACTTGCACCTTTCATGGCAGCAATCACCATCGGTGTATGAATGTGTGTTTGAATGGGTGAATGTGAGGAAAAATACTGTAAAGTGCTTTGGATAAAAGCGCTATATAAATGCAGTCCATTTACCATTTACTTGCTATTATTTTAATACAGTAAATGTACTTTTATACTACTACATATTTGACTAAATACCTCAGTATTGATATACTCAGGATAGTTTGAACACTGCGATATTTAGTAATGTGCATGTGTGCATGTTCATAAATTCACTTGACATCAGAACATATGCCAAGTAAAGAGAATGTGATAACTTTATGTAATGCTTTTATTGAGAACAAGAAAATACTAGTTTCAATGTATTATTGTATCACAACATTGAAATGATACGGTATGTTGCCCCGCTATGCCATGCATTACTCTTTATATTGTCATAGGGCAGTCTAGCTTTAACACAGTGCTTCTCATTAAACCTTTCTGTTTCAGTGCCTCATAAAGACCTTAATGGCTAGCAGTCCAAATTCTAACCCTAGAACTGGGTTAATCTGTCCATAAAAATCTGAACTGGAGATGAGTCATGTTTCTTCCTTCATTTGTAGTCCAATAAGACTGGCTCTCATGCCAATAGGACAGTCACAGCTCTTTTATCTTGTAAAACATTGAGGCGGGGTTAAACCGTGGTAACTGCCGTGCAAACAAAACATATGAGACTTATTGACTTTATTGGCCATAATGGACATATAATTTCAGTTAACGCTTACAATATTATTGTAATTCTTCTGTTTTCAGCACCCTGTTTTCTCTGTAAATCTCTAGTAGTGTAGTACACGATATTGTAATGAATAAATAATCAAATGCAACCAAAATGGATTCCTAAACATTCAAATTAATGTGGAATTGTGGGGATGCTGAAAGAATAGTATGCATATGTATGCCTGAGCCTCAGGGGTTGTTGTTTTTAATCCAGGATTTAAGTGAAACACAAAGGCTTTTAAGTGACAGTTAATAATATTATTTTGATATAGATTTTTTTTTTTGGACACATAATATAATGGCAACACAGATTTACTCTACACATACCGGTCTGAATCCAGTGTAAGGGTTTTAAAGCAATTGAGTCTGTCTTGGTGGCGTAATTACAGGCATAGTACTGTATTTTTTGTATACCTGACTGTTGTGACAGGTTGAGCAATTGCCAGACTTATAAGGCAATATCACACTTAATCTGTTGTCATGTGTGACCACCACATAAAGGTTGTGCCATTGGCCGGTCTCACCCCCCATATCTCTGTTCATCATTCTCTTCTCTATTTCTTTTTCATAATACTCTTCCTCGAGCCCTAATCCCCTTATTTTCACCTTCCTATTCAAGACACAGCAGTTGAGTGAATCACCTAACATGGGGGCAGATATCACATAGCTCAAATTTGCAGAAATGAGAACATGACTGCTTCCTGTAACCTATCTCTGGAAGCAGAACTTGTGCTGCTTCACACCTTTTTTAGACTTTAGACATAAGGAAGTTGAAACCAAACCTAGCTGTCACCTGTGCATGTGGAAGCCCCATAGTGGAAACGCCCTGGCTTTTCCCCAATTAATATAGCATTAGTAGATATTATTTAAATTTGTTTTCATATTTTTTCATGACAATACCTGCCACCGCCACCCACCCAATCATATTTCTCTCTTATGTGCTTAGCCTGGCATGGTTATGTGACAGTTGGCAAGCTTGTCAGATGGACTGACAAGACCACAACACCACATCTTCCCTCATTCTTATCTTCTAATCTACACCATTTTGCTCATGCTAATTATTTCTGACTTTTCTATTTTAATGCGGCTTATTCCGTTTTCTCTGCTGTCTTTGTTTCTCTGATTGACCCGTCTTCTGTCATTTATACACTGTCTCTCTTACCTTTCACATTCATTATACTACAGCACATCATCTTTCTCAAGGCTGAGAGCAATGTGGATGTGTACTTCTTGTTTGTGGCTGTTAGTCTGGAAAATAGGGCAGCGAGAGCTGAAGGATGATGCATTCCATCTTTCACTGGTCACAGCAGCATTTGGTGGGTGGTTAATGTGACAGTGCTGTTGGGGGATGATGATGATGAGGATCTAACAGGGTTCTCAATGTGATGTAGAGTTTTTGGTACAAGATCCTAATTTCTATATGAACTATTCAAACACACACCAGCCTACATTTTATTAAGATACTCTATGCTGTAGCAGTAATTGTGATTGGCTTTGTAGTGAATTGCAGATGAAAATAACTGACCTGGTCCATGAATGTTTGATTATATTTTTCCCAGCATGAGAAAGAGAACTAAATATAGTGCTTGTCCAAGCTTCAGAATCGGGGGTTTGATGTAAAGTGCTCCTTGAAGTAGCATATAATTAAGAGGCATTACAGCGAGCGGATCATCATGCCCAGAGTCTTAGGCATTACTACATGGTCGATACTAGCTAAACGCGCTAGTTAATCTGTTATGCACGTAGGCTATTCATAAGAAGGCAAGTACTGTTGGGCTTTTGCTATGCTGGCATGTTGATGGCCACGGCTAATGAAGTTAGAGCAAGCACGAGGTGATGTCAAAAAGCCGTGAAATGCGCTAGCTTGCAGAAGCTTGTAACATGTTGACTCACACAGAAAACGAAACTCATTCCCATGCCGGTGTTTTTTGCACTTTGGCTGCACCTGGTTATTGCACGTTATTGCACTATGAAGAGGAATTATGGTAGGGGAAAACAGATGGGGGTTTCTGATAATAATAATTATTAATTAATACATTTTGAAACCAGAGTTGAGTTTTCTCCAATGTCTTTATTTCTCACCAATGTGCTTTATCCTACACACAGCTCTACTCATTTTCACATGCACATATCTTTACAGTCTCATTCAGTCTTTTTCTCTTTCTCTCTGTCTCTGTTTAACAGATACACACCTTTTAGATTGGGTTAAAGGCATGACAGGGCTATTTTTTGCTTCTCCCTGGAGATTGACGGGGAGTTAATGTGGTAATTTGTGTTCAGCTCAACAGCTAAAGGCCCCGGCATACTTTCCGCGTTGGTGGAACACGGAGGTCCACATTTGGCAGTATGCAGCGGCCTTAACGGACCATAGACAGACAAATGGTACAAGGGATAATCTTAATGCTGCGTGCACTCCCACAAACATAACATAAATAAATAAAATAGATCTGCCTTACAGTAGCTAGTTACTGTTACAAAACACTTCTGGAGGCAGTAGAGTTTTAAGCCTGCAGCAATACTCCTTCAGAATGCTCTTCATTGGCTCTCTGGGCCATGGACAGAGTAAAGAGCTGGTATAGAGCACTTCATGCAGAGCATGGCGGGGGCTGACGGATGCTACACAAGTTCATTGGCTGGAAGGGAATAACAAATATTAACTATATTCCTTCATATTTCTCAAAGAATAATTATTGTTTTTTTTAGAATGTGTATAATATTCACTGTGGTCAAACCTGTCAGCGAATTACTTTCTGAAACGTATATGCCTTGACATTTGTTCATCTTTATTAAGATGATAGATTGTTAACTTAACAACGGGGGGTCTAATTTTTCCCTCATATACCAGTTTAGGGCTCTTCTAACGAGCTGTGGCCTCTAACCGTTTCCCCAGGCCCAGCTTGAGACCCCGAAGGCCACCCAGGACTTCCAGAGGGCCACAGAGGTTCTGCGGGCAGCAAAAGAGACCATCTCCCTGGCAGAGCAGAGGCTGCTGGAGGAAGACAACCGGCAGTTTGACTCCGCCTGGCAGGAGATGCTCAACCACGCCACCCAGAGGGTGAGTGGTGTTAGAAGGTTTAATAGGGTTATACTTGTAGTACAGCATTCATTAAGAATATCATATACATTTATTAAGTTTTCTTATTTTCTTATTTGTAATCTCCTGACTCAATAATTTAATTTTACCATTGCATCCATAGATTCTGTGTAATAATATAATGTAATAAATTGTACAGCACTTCTGCAACATCGGTCTAAAATGTGCTATATAAAGTTAAACAGTTTAGTATTATTAATATACAGTATCATATACAATACAGTTATACTATACAGTATATGCCCAAATGTACAGTATATCTGAATGTATGTATCTTTTTAAGCGTAAAATATCTGCAAAACATCGTTTTGCAGACATCGTCGTCATCATCGTCGATCGTCATCATTTAAATATGAGACTTGTTGAAGACCTATTAGTCTTTAACTTTTATTGAGTGATTTGTGATTAGCTTGTGGGCGTTCCAGGTGATGGAGGCGGAGCAGACCAAATCGAGGAGCGAGCTGGTGCACAGGGAGACAGCCGCTAAGTACACGGGAGCCATGAGCCGTATGAAACAGCTGGAGAAGAAACACAAACGTACCATCAGCAAGTCCAAGTGAGTGTTGGTTAAACCAGCTAATCACTACACCTGCTGCATTCACATATTTGTTGCATGATCTTACACAAAGCCATTACGTGACACTAGCATTCCTGCACTAACAAGGGATTATAAATGTTGTACTTCCACTATAAAATCGCTGTTAAAAACCAACATATTCAACCTGTATTGGTCGTCAGTGTCAGAACTGAAATAGATCAAAATGAATTTTTAAAATAAAATTAAAAATATACTAATTGTAAGTTTATCAAAATAAACTACAAAATACAGCTGCCACGCAATATATAAAACTAAGCTATAATTTTAAAAATACAAAAAAATATATTTTTTAATGCAGCATGAAATCACCTCAAAAACGTATCAATCGGCCTAACCCTTTATCTGTAAACTGACTCAGTTAAAGGTATGGGAATGTGCAGCTAGCAAACATAAATATGGTGAAGTTATGCATTGAAGTCAAGCGTTCAAAATAGATGGTAGAGCTAGATGAAGCAATGCAAACAGTTGTAGCAACTTCCTGTGGTTCAAGGAAATAGTGTATAGGCCCAGTAAGATGTGGTGACTGCAAACATTCTCTAATGGAGCATGGTTAGACCTGTATAGGTCTAGACCCTGGACACTTGAAGTTTGGGTCTGGTTGCATCAGGCTATAATCAGAGGCTGCACCAAGTAAATGTCTCACAGAAAGTATTTTCAAGTATTTTTTAACTACAAAATACAAAAAACAAAAGTATTTTTATACAAAATCTGAAGCCATTTTCAACAACTTTATTAAATACAAATTCCAAAATACTATTTTGTATTTCAGATACGTATCAGAAATACTGCCTATTTTCTTCTGTCAAATAGCAAGTCTTTATTGAATTTCCAGGAAAAACAAAAATCTAGTTGTCACATACTGTATACCAATTTAAAACGACACAATGTGATTGAAGGTATTTTGTAATAGATTGTATTGTCCAACTTCTAGGCAACTCTTCTGATGTAGCAGGTTTATTATTTCATTCAAACATGATTTTCTCATATAAGCATGATGAATATGCATGTGCTGCATTGTCTGCCTCATTGATTTTTTTTTTTTAGCATGGGGAACATTTTCATATTTTTTCTATTGAAACTCGCGTCATTCGAAGGTAGTGAAACTTAGGGTAGTGAAACTTGGGGATATATGAGAATTTACATACTATAAAACAAGATTTGTGTTATTTTGAAATGCAGCAGGTGGCAGGAGAGGAAGTGTATTCAGTATTTACATAAAAAATATATTTCAAGCTAAATTCGATCGTTGTTTTTTAACAAGATATTGTCCAGATATGGCGTCATTACTCAGACATTTGTTGTCACAGCTTTAGCCAACACACTGTGTACTGGTATATAAAATAATGGACGTCCTATCTCTTTAGTACAGAAGATAGTGCATGAATGTTTCTTGGTAAGGACCTTTTTCAGTATGCTAACTTCTGGTATGCTTATTGACCCAGGAAATGGACCCTAACCCTTGCAATGTTAGTGCCTTGCTCTACCAACAATATGGGAACACTTCCCATGTTTACTTTATTCTGTCTTGCTTGCTGTGAGCTGCGTCAGCTGCTTGCTGGTCTGATCTGCACAGTTGGTTCATCCAATGTCACAACCTCTCCATGTCTTGCTCCCCATGTTGCCATGGTGATAATGTAGTCTTCATCTCCTGTTTCTCTCCCCTTTCTCTCTTCTTCCCTTGTTCTTTCTCCACAGGCCCTACTTTGAGATGAAGGGGAGGTACTATCTACAGCTGGAGGTACAGCAGATCTACTGGGCAGATTACCAAGATACTATTTATCTTGATATAACTGGCCCTGACCCAGTTTACATAGTGTTAATATTGTCAGGCTGTCTGCTTGCAGTTTAATGAGGGGTTAACTTTCTCGAACTGGAACTGAACATATCATCTGTCACGAAAACTGACCTAGGGTGGTTATATTTCCATATTTCCTTGTTTAATAATGTCTGTAGTATCGCAGTACAGTGATATACTGTACTCAAGAAGCTGTCTGTCTGATCATATCAGTAAGACGTATAGATCGATCTGTATCTGTAGACACCTTGCTTCTCAATCAAATAAAACATGTATAAACCTGATGCTGCATTAGTACTGTCTTGACGTATCCATCCCCCTGTTCCTATGGATGCCTTTGTTCTAATGCACGGTTCTTTCCTCAGCAATTGAAGAAGAGCGTGGATGAGCTTCAGGCTAAGCTAACCCAGGCTAAAGGCCAGTACAAAGCGGCTCTCAAGAATCTGGAGATGATCTCTGATGAGATCCACGAGCGCCGACGCAACTCCGCCATGGGCCCCCGCGGTCGGGGCGTGGGCTCCGAGGGCGACAGCGCTGCCGGGGATGATATCGCCAACTTCAAGATGGACTCAGATGGTATTTCCAGTAAGTAGACTTGGTTGTTTATTATGAATGTTTTCTTTTGAGTATCAAATGTGTCTTTATAACAAGTGAATACTGAACTATTCCTCTGACCTTCTGAAAAAGAAAACATTCATAATTCACATTTGATACTCGGTATCCAATGTGATAACAAGATATAATGAGTAGAAAAGTAGGCACCGTAGCTCATGTGCAGACTAAATGGAGCATAAAGGTCACAGCCCCTGAGAGTTTGTGTTGAGTGTGTTTTCAACTAAAGAAGAAACTAAAGAGACACTGGCTAGAATGCAGAAGGAGTTTATTTGCCAACAGATTGCAGCGCCGGTCTAATAAACTAATTGATTTTACTGATCTTTTAATTGGATCTTTCAAATTGCATGACTCGGATGCGAGAATTTCATGTCTGGACAGTTTCGATTACATGGTCAGTTATCTGTGACCCAGTTCTCAGTACTTGCATAGCTGAGACATTCCTATGAAACTGGCTTTCTCAAGGAATGGGTTTTTCTCACTGATTTAAGGAATCAAGCTACATGGCTGTTTTACCATTTGGTTTTTTGTGGGTTGGTCAGTTACTATAGTGGAACACAATACACGAGCCTGTGTAATCTATGCCAACCCGTGATGTGAGTGATGCAATTATGTTCCTGACTCGGATTTTAGCCCCGCTGAGACAACGACCAATTAAGAAAGGTTAAATCTTCCCATAATAAGCTGTTTACTTGGTGATGGCCTAAATGTCAGGTTTGATACCCATGTCATTCACTTAATTATAGCAGAACAGTTACACTTATATAACCCTAAAACACAACAACTCCTTTGTATGCAGAGGAGACATTGATAAGCCTTGGCTGCCTTCTTACCCAAGGTGAAATTGAATTTGGACACTTTCAAATCCAGATTTGAAGAAATACATTTTCATTCCTTGACATTTTATTTCTGCTGAGGTACACTGATAAATATCCTCACCTTTAATGTAGATCTTTCACACTATAATTGATTTATGTAAATGATCAGCTAACATAACACTGTTCAAAACCATATTTTTCTCTAATCGCCCAATGACTAGACATATAGACAGACACTATGGTATTTATCTAAGGAAGGACATTCTGTTCATGGACACACTTGGGAAATTTGACCAACAACCTGTTGGTGGAAGATTTCTGTACTATTACGCACCTAAACTATTTTAATGTGGCCTGATTGCTAGTTCTATTTTACTGGACTAAGGACCTTAGGCTAGTCCAAGGAAGTTTTGTAAAGATCTGTTTGCTGCATTTAGGTTAAAGGCCCATTTATGCGTCTGCGTCAAACGTGTCTTGCCTACAGTGTCAGTTACGGCATAGCTACGGCGTAGGTTACATGTTATGCTTCTGCGTCGGCCGAACGGACCTGTGTGCGTTGACTGCACATGCGATTGACGTGAAGTGGCAATATGCGGAAGTACCATGTCTTAAATGCGCCTGAATTAGAACACAAATTGAGTATAAACCTTTTTAAATAAGCATATAAAAATATTTATTTCGAGCGATTCTCTTAGTTACACCAACATATATCATAGAAAATAATCTGTGCCGATACAAAATAATATTATAAAAGACAGATTTTTGCTGCATTAACAAGGAAATGCCACAGGGAAACCCGCGCCTTGGCTCCCGATAAAACACTAACAGAGTGTAAAAACTTTGAAATAAGCATATAAAATGTATTTCCAGCGAATCTCTTAGTTACACCAACATGTATCGTAGTATAGGAAACAATCTGCAGACACAAAATTGTATTTATAAAAGACTGCTTTTCGCTGCCTGACAACAAGGAAATCCCACAGAGAAATCTCCCCCTGGCTTGAGATTGAACACTAATAGTGTACCGGTAAACATTTTGAAATAAGTGTATACAAATATTTATTTCCAGCGAATCTCTTAGTTATAACAACATTTAGCCTATCACAGGTAACAATCGGTGCCAACACAAAATGGTATTTATAAAAGACTGCTTTTCGCTGCCAGAATGAGGAAATGCCATAGTGAATTCCCTGTCTTGTCATGTGTCAAGTTCATTGTTAATTATGCTCAAGCAAGACATAAAAATGTACCTTTCCAGTGAATCAAATAATAATACCATGATTGTCAAAGGGAGACAGTCTATGCACATTGGATATGGCGTCCATCCGGACACGTAGTTAAATTTTTGGTGAGGTGCACGTCACCCTACGCCGTACCCTGCGCCATAATTGACGCAGACGCATAAATGGGACTTAAGACTGCACACAACACAGCTACCCAGACAGAAGTACACACTAAAGGGCAAAGACAGTGAGTCACTGTCTAATGTGTCTTCAGAGACCCTTGTTATTATTGCTATTGGGTTTAGGCACTTTGAAGACATTTGACACCAATGATGGAAAACCTGCAATGCTAGGATTTGATTAAGAGCTGAACAAATCAGTGTTTTCACATGGCGCTTGAATACTAGCTTGGAGTGACGCTTTGCGTGGAATAATGATGAGCTGTTATCAGCCTCTGCAGATTCTCCCCAATACACACACAAACACACACACACACACACACACATTAGGACGTTAAGATAATATGCCAATCTAAAATGCTCACTCAGGAATCCACACTGTCTTTATAATTTAACTTTATCACCTGTAAACAAAATCTTTTGAAGTGACTACATAGGTAGAACCATGGTACTGTTGTCACATCAGCAATCCACCGCACTAGTAAGGATAAGCATAAAACCGCTCACACAATAACAGCATAGTTGAATAGCTGAAGCTGTAATGCAGTAGGCTACATGTTATTGTGAGGAGGAGAGGCACTCTGTAATGGGAAATCAGAGCCCTGTAGGTGTAGCTGTTAACTGTACATGTTCATGGTCGCGAGCAAAGATCAAGTGTGTCTGTTCCACTTCCCGTTTGGCCTGGATGGGGAGTTATATGTGGCAGTGTAACCATGGTAACTAACGACAGGGAGCTGCAGAGGTGACTGACCTGCAAAGTAGGCTAGGTTCTGGTTGTAGCAACCTGAAATCAACCTGAAGGCATGAAGCATGAACACATTGCATTCACGTATAATGCCAAGGTTATAGTTTATGGCGTTTCTGATGAAACTATTTGCCTTTTGGAAGATGAGGTTCAGTGAAGAGAATATAAACACACACACTTCTCATGAGTCCTTGTTGTTTCTGTCGTTTTACTACAATGATCATGATGAGGTTTCTCTTCTTCCCATGTCTCCTCTCCTCCTCTAATACCTTCCTGTGTCTCCTCTCCTCCTCTAATACCTTCCTGTGTCTCCTCTCCTCCTCTAATACCTTCCTGTGTTTCTCCTCCTCTAATACCTTCCTGTGTTTCTCCTCCTCTAATACCTTCCTGTGTCTCCTCACCTCCTCTAAATACCTTCCTGTGTCTTACCTTCTCCTCTCCTCCTCTAAATACCATCCTGTGTCTCTCCTCCTCCCTCTCTCCTCCAGTGACGTCGGAGGGCTTCGATGAGGAGGTGTGTGGCACCGGGATGTCTGAGGAGGACGACTCCGAGACGCGCTCCTTCTGCAGCCTGGGTTCCTCTCCCGGCACGCCCCAGGACCTCCCCTCGCCATTCACATCCTCTTCCTCCTGCTCCTCCTCCCCTAGCCCCTCCCCCAGCCCCTCCTCCTGCCCGTCTCCGCCCCCCAAGCCCCCCGCCCCCCCAGGGCGCTTCTGGCGGCCCAGCAGCCTGATTCTCCCCTCGGTGTCCTCACTGTCTGACCTGGGCCTGCTGTCGCCCGTGCTGGGCCCCCGCAGTCAGTGTAGCGGGGCCTCCTCCCCCGACTGTGACCTGGAGAGAGGTGCGTGTGTGTGTGCGTGTGCATGTGTGTGCATGTGCGTGTGCACTGTTGAGTATGTACATGGGTACACTAATGCGCTTCATGGTCCAAAGCCGATTGGCTTGTTTTGTAACCCGTTTGTGTGATGTACTGTAGTGAGGGAATACTGTAGCTAACTATTTGTTAACTAAAAGTTACAAATCCTTTTTCAGATTCACACCAGTTTGTTTACATTTTACACCTAAGCTATTTTATTTAGTCTCTTGCAATAAAGCTAAAGCTAAATCTTATATATAGCTTTAGCTTTATTGCAAGAGACTCAATTAGATGCAGTTTATTTTTAGCCTGTCATTTGATTTATTTAAGGCCTGTCTGACTGGGGATCAAAGAAACAGTTTCTGGTAGTGGGGATCCGCATCCTCTTTGATTTCATTGGTTGTGTCGCTGACATTGACAAGCTGTCTTCCTTTTAAAAGTCGATGATTACAGTATATTATTAGATCTGTCTGCTGCAGCGTAGCACAATTAGGCCTCTCTGTCTGTACTTATATGGTGATTACAGGGGCCACATGTCACCCCCTTTGCTCTTGAAGACATACTTAGGAAACATCATGACATTTTTCCTCCTCTTAACTCTATGCATGTGTGACAGACTTACTGTTAACATCTCCAATATTTTATACACTTCTTTTAATACTGAATAGCAAAGGGCAGTACATGTACACAGATTAAATGCGTCACTTCCACAATTAAATACGAGGTTAATGGACTGACCCTAGATAGATCTTTCTAGTTCAGCTATATTATTTGTCACGTTTAGAAACTGTGTGTGTGTGTGTGTGCGTGTGTGTGTGTGTGTGTGTGTGTGTGTGTGCGCGCGCGCACGTACAGTAGCCACAGTTCAGGGAGGGGGACAAAACAGCAGCACCACATGTGAAAGAGGGAAGTGTGTTGTATGGTGTCTGAGGCTGTGTGTTCCCAGTAAGGTCAGGTGCTGGCTGCCTGGCGCACACCTGCACCGCAGCAGCAGCCCGTTAGTCACACTGACAGGCAGCTGAGGGCAGGTGCAATGCAACACATTCTCCTTTAGATGGAGGGCAGCTCTGGAAATAGCTTCTCTGTGGGAAGATGGAGGGTGTATTTCTATCATGCACATATTAGTTAGTTATAGGCCTATCTACCCATTAAACATTGGAGAGCTGCCTATGACTTGTTACTATGTGTTACAGTAGACAAGACAAGTATATTAGCGGTGATATACAGGTATCATGGCTTTTATTCGGACGTCATATACATAATACTGTAGTATGTGTATGATCGATTATACAAATCACTGGTTTAATCTTTTTTTTTTTATGTGACACTTGACACAGTGTTTTCTTTTTTTGAATTATTTTAAACTGTAATGAGTATTTATAATGAATGAAATAAATGTTCTTTGTGTTTGTGTTCAGGTGACCGTGCGGAGGGGGCCGAGGCTCGTGTGGACAACACGCCTAACAGCAGTGGCAGCGGTTTGACCAAACGCACCCTGAGTCTGGAGGGGCGCTTCAGCTTTCTCAACCTGCGCCGCCCGCGGCTCACCAGCAACGGCCCAGACAGCCCCTGTCAGAACACCAACCCTGGCGAGGCCGCAATCCTGGTCGGTGGGGTCTGAGGGAGAAGGTTCATACTGACCTGTCATCGTTTCACCCTTTCACACTCATACGCCTACTGAGGGGAAGGTCATGGGCAGTCATGCTAGCACGAGTGAGTGCTGTTGCTCCCGGTTTTCTCCATCTTGCAGCTCAGACTCGAGGAAACAGTCAATGATGGGCTGGTGGAGGTGGGTGGGTAACTTCTGTGGAGTCAACAAAGCCCAAGAACTAAACAACAATGTAATGAGTCTGGTTGAGTGACAGTCTGCACAAAGAGAAGATGCTTTTTGTTATGTGACTATTTTGTTTGTTCTTTTTATTTACATTCCAAAGGAGTTAAGTTCTTAAAGTTAAGAAAGGATCAGAAGGACACACATATATTTAGCCTGCATATTACCACTGAACTGTGGTTGTTATTGGAACTACAAATAGTTGTTTTATAGCTAAGAATAATATTCAGTTACAGATCAAATAAGAAATGTATTACTTTTAAATACCATGCCTCAAAATGTACTTGAGCTTTGTTTCCCTACAGTATTGTTTTGAAAAAAAAAAGAATGAATGAAAATTGTTTAGATAACCCCATTTTGGTTAGCTCATAACCATTTTATGCACTTATAAACACTTTCTGAAGCTTTTCCTGAACTAATTTCTGGAAGGTTGTGTATGTATGATAACTGGTTGCACATTGTGAGCCCTAGAACATTATCATTGGTACTTCAGTGAAGCTTAAAATACAGCTCACTTGTCCAGTCATCATGTGACTTAAACTATACTGCATAAACAGAGGAAATCAGAAATTACATTTTCATTATACTCTGGATGTTGTATTAAGAGAGTATATACTTAATTGTGGTGTGTATGGGTTGCATTAAACTACATTATAATATTGATTTTCAAAAACATGCCCCTGCCCAGCAAAGATCTTTTATTTACGTGTAATGCAGCCAAAGGAATCTATATTTTATTTTACATTTAACATCTAAATTCTCAAATTTCTAAATTCTCAATTGGTGTTGCACTTTTATTTGATTTTTAACGTGTTAACTTGACTGGCTATCTGACTGGGAGTAACAGAATGGGTCAGAAATTATTTGTTTGAGAGAAGCAGGATGGGGTGATTAGTTACATCAGAATTAGTCCAATCCTTTCAAATCCCTCTAGACTACAACAGACTACCAAACTGGAATAATACAGAATTGTATGATTGGGGAGGAAGGGAGGAGGTCCTTTTCCACTAAGCTCACATTAACTGGACAGTCCTGTTAATGAAGGTTTGTACAGTATGTTAATACATTAATGTACACTTCTAAACAGGGAATTTGTTTTGGAAAAATGGAGACTCCATGTTTTGCCCCAAAAAAGCAGGACTCTTTGCCAAGGGTGAAACTGCTTTTTACATCCGGTAATGAATTGTGTTGAAAGACGATTTGTAGAAGACCGAATGACCAACGAATAGCTATGCCTGGTATTAGTAGCACCACATTGGTGTAGGATGTCTGACTGCATCTAGGCATTTGTTGTCTGCCAAGCACATCTATTTATAATCGTAATTCAGACTGAGGTTAATTTACCTAATCAATGCCACTTTAGCTAAAAGATAACCATCTAGGCAAGCATATTAATTGGGCTATCCTTTTCACCAACATTTAAGTTGTATTTGTTGGTGGACATTTGTTAGCTATAAAAAGATTCACTGTATTCCCCTCGGCTTATTAGATTTGTAGTACCTGTTAAAAAAATGTAATAAAAAACAGGTTTTAGAAAACAATTTCTGCCTTTTGTGACATTATGGTCTATACAGTGTGTGTGTGTATTTGTGACGTTTTGATGTGAAATTAGGATATATCCATGACCAGTCACTCATATAGCTGTATTTTTCCACTAGGTTGTGTAGTCCTTTCCATTGACTCTTCAGTGGATGTGTCTGTTTTTCAGAGAAGAGTTTAAATAAACTGATGTTCACTGCAGTTGTGTGTTATGTCATTCTTTTCATTCAGTTAGATGTAAACCTGAGTTCTGGTGGACTGATTTTAATGCAAGTGGATGTAATGTATGCCTTATTCCAGTCAATCTGTATTTGTTGGATAAATAAGTTGGAGCCAAAGGAACTTCTCCTTTGCCTAGATAATCCATCCACCTCACAGGTGTGGCACATCAAGATGCTGATCAGACAGCACAGGCTACCTGTGTCCTACCGAATTAACTGTAAGACCCTCCCTCTCACTTACAAAGCTCTTCATAATCTTGCACCTACCTATCTTTCTGACCTTCTGTCTGACTACATCCCCTCTTGCTCCCTCCGTTCTGCATATGCAGGCCTACTTGTTACACCCAGTTTTCAACTATCAATGATGGGTGCCATGGCTTTTTCTTGTTCAGATCCTAGGCTCTGGAACATTCTCCCCTTATACTGTACATTCAACATGCAGACACAGTTGATTCACCAGACCCACCTTTTCAAGCTTTTTGTTGTTTTATATTGACTGTATATACGTATTTGTTTGAATTTTTATGTACTGTAAAATGACCTTGAGTCTTGAGAAAGGCATCTGCCAAATAAAATGTATTATTAACAGATTTAGTCAGATTTGTGAACAACATTTGAGAGGAATAGGCCTTTTGTGTACAGAGAAAGTATTAGATCTTTGAGTTCAGCTCATGATGAATGGGGGCAAAAATAAAAGTGTTGCGTTTATAATTTTGTTCAGTGTAGATGGACCTGTTACAGCATGGAATCAAAGCACTTGTTAATGGCTGATTCTTTTGCGTATGTAGTTATGCACAGAGGGACCTAACAACTAAGTACTATTATTTTCCCACTTACAGATAAGACTAAACTGGAGCATATAAGCTGCTGCCAGCACCAGCACTTTCTGGTTGGAGGTGTGCATGTGAAAATAATATTTAGTTATTTTATACTCATTACATTTGATGTCAAATAGGAACATATTTAGATTTATTGTAATGCTGTAGAATTTGTAAAAAAAACTAAAACCCTGCACCAGCAATCCCATCAGCCATTGGAGAGCATCACGTTCAACGGCTAAATTTAACTAGTCAAATTCTAGCAGTATTTTCTCTTAGGAACGGGAGGAACAATAAACACCAGCGAGTTTGATGGGCTGCTGCTGGTTGAAGTCGCCAAAGTGTTTATGACATGAACTAATGTTTATAAGAAAGAAAAACCCAAAAGATAGTGCTCCTGTTGTAAATTATTTAAAAATTGGTAAACATTTTCCAGAAGTAGGATAACAGTAATTGCTACAGTGTACATACATGCATACACACAATATAGACCGATGGCGCGGAAAGTCTTTCGAATAGCATGGACGCAGTATTCAATAAAAGTAGGCTGAAACATAACCAAAGACACCATCCACTGGAAAAGCAGGGAGGGCATCATTCATTTGCTGTCAAATTGGAGTACCTGTGGTGCTGCACACTGCAGTGCTCCTGAGATAAATAACCAACCAGCAAAGAAAACCTTCCATCCATCTTCAAAGTCAGGTCTAATCTTTATGCCAGAAAAAAAACTGTGCACCTTCCAAAGTCAGTCTGACATCATTTTTCAGAAGTCTAAATGCCCTAATACCCTTTATGAAGAAAATTATTTGTTGAAAAGTTATTTTACAGGTTTTCGGAAGTTGCGTTTGCACAATTTGTAAGTGTGTCAAAGTGCAAAATCTCCTTCAGAATGACAGTGAATGGTAATGTAGCAGTTGAAGGTGAAGTATTTCTTGAATTCTCTCGCATAAATATACATTATATAACTAGAAGCAAGGTTTGAAATATATTGATAATTGTCTCCGATACCAGATTACCAACTTGATTAAATGATCATTACCTTTTTTTAAATTTGATAATACCAGTAATGTAGTTATGAATATAATGAAAACGGTCATATGACATTTTGCTATTACCATTGTATTGATTTGCATCGAGTGGATTGCAATGTGGAGACATTGTGTATTGCAATACAAAGCCTATTTCCAACATAATTTTTGAAAATATTGTAATATACTGTAAAGCAATTGATATTTCCCTATAATTACTTTAGAAGCTGGAGTCAATGCAATTCAGAATGGCACAAACAAGTCAAGGCAATATGAGAGGGAAAATATGTCTGATGCTTGAAATTTTAAAAAAAGCATAGTCAGATCCTTGGCGCTCTGTTGGGTCCTTGGAGCCGCGTCATCGCACGTACGGCATGTAGCGACATCCTGTAATAACCCTACGTGTCTCTGTGCTCTCTCTCCCTGTCTCTCATTGGAGGTGGGAGATCTTGAGGGGCGTGGCACTGGACAGGTCTAGGAAGAAGGGTCCTTCCTGTTTGGGGAGGAAGGTGGTGGGGATGACGTTGTAGATGCCTGCTGGGATGTGGTCCACCTCCATGTAGCAGAAACCACACCTGCAGAAGGAGAGAGAGGGTTTATTGCTCATGTATGTACTGTATGGCTGGGCACAGAGATTACTGCCTCAGTAAAACACACACAGGCTTTGCTCACTCAAAATGAATAGCCTTCGTATAACAAAAGTACATTTTAACATGCCTGTTTGAATTCAGATGATCCTCATTACCTTATTTAACTGCCATTGTATAGTGTAAACTCTAAAGTAATCATAAAGCAATTACAGAAATCTACATATCATATCAATTACGTAAACCCTCCTAATACATTCGGAGTGCATTGAGGAAATTAAAAGGAATGTGCAAAGAAGATAGTTCAATATTAATAATACGTCTTTTTTTATGACTAGATCTTTGTAATGGCCTAAAAAATGCGATCACATTGAATTAAACTGTAGTTCCAACAAATAGCTAGATGAATGGGGTTTTAAATGGAAGTTTTTCCTTGCCCGGGGGGAGGGGCAGGTTTAAGGGGTGTCGTTTGTTTCCATGTGAAATATGGGATGTATCAATAAACTTGACAGACATGACAAACTTGACATGACATGAAGTGTTATAAATAGTTACGCCAATACTATTGGCTTGACCATTCATTTAACCTATTGAATAGGTTAAATGCTGCTCCAATAGTGTCAAACTTAACCCAAGGTCTACACCCAGTAGATATGATATTACTACTGGGAACAATCCCCAATGGAGCGTGCCCAGAAGCTCCCTAAAAGTTTCTTTAGAATATTGTTTGTTTATACTTGCTGGTATATGACCTGTCCAACTACCGACCAATGTACTACATCTGTCGCTTTCGATAAAAGCGTCTGCCAAATGCCGTAAATTTAAATGTAAATGTAAAGTAGGTTCTTTTCTTGCGACTCTTCAGTTTGAGAACCGCTGTGTTAGACTACCTGTAGTCTCCGCTGCTCCTCTTCTGAAAGCCTGTGGATCCTGGATCTCCTACCACAGACACTGTGACCACCTCAAAGCCTACGCTGTATTGTCTACACAGAGGGACAAATATGTGCTTAGGTTAACTTCATTCAAATCCTGATATATCACTTGATTTTGTATGGTATGACAAAACATTATTTCAAATTATTAGCACCATATAAACATACAGTATTAATAAAAACAAAAAGGCAGAACTAATTTGGGAGGTTAACCCTTTCGTTTGAAATTCCAGCCCAGGTTAATCGTGTCTCCCTAAGGCAGCTTTACCTGGACCCGCGCAGCTCGATGAGGAGGGGTCCTGAGCGTTCCAGGTTGAACTGGTAGATGGGGTTGTGTTTGTATGAGTCCTTGTAGTTCCCACAGCCACCTGCACTTGGACCCTTCCACTCACCGTTAATCTGGCAAGGGTTAAACAGGCACACACTCAGACACACAGGCAAACCCTATCTGATCTGGCAGGGTTAAACAGGCACACACTCACAGGCAATAGCTGAGCCCAGGTTCACAATCAATCAGGGTGAACCTGGTACCCAACTAGAACTATTACTACTACATGTGGCCACGCAGAGTCAAGCCATGCCGTGCTCATTTGCATTTCCATTACCAGTTTAACCGTGCCAAGTTGTACAGAGTCACGCCCGAGATGGGCCTGCTCTGGAGTGGGGCCAAAGTGAGTCGGCCCGCCTCCAAGTGAGCCGCTGTGACGTTATAAGCTTTGTCATCATTTCATTATTGCTACCCTAGTGGGGCTGACAGAGAAAGTTGGTGCGTCACACAAATTAAGCCTAGGCTATTTTCAGCGTTTCTCTTATTTGAAGCTCGATCGGGTAACCTACTCTCAATGAATGGAGTGTAGGCTAAACCTCTGAGACAGAACAACCAGGAACTCACTCATGTGGAGAGTGAAGTTCAAGGCATAGAAAAACATAAATTTTAAGCAAATATATTTATTACAGAATGTTATGCTTATGAACCTGTTTGTGTATTGGACAAAGGCTATATACCTGTAATGATCGCTATTTTAGTCTCTCATATTATTTTGCATTTGCTGACACGCTCACATCCTGCCAGCTCAATGTGGCGTGTATGAAAATTCCCCAGACATATTACTCGTCTACAAAAGAAACATTTTAAGATCTACTAATTTTCTTAGTCTAGGATAAGTTTATGTGTCTGGTAAAGAGACAGTGCATTTTCACCATATAGGACTATAACCTAATGTGCTAGTCCATAGTCGCCAGTGTTGTTACAATGGCAAGTCAAATATGACCTACTAGCCTGAAAATCCATGTTGACAAATGCCACTGTTGGGCAGTGCACTAATAAAAGGAGCCTGAAGTGCGTTAAAGAGGGTGCTATTGATAAACGTGATTGACTCAAGGTATGCGCGTCATCAGTTAAAGACACACCTTCAAGCGGGAAGCCCGTTTGTAATGCAAATGCAATGCTCGACTGTGCCGAGTCGTGCCGAGCCTGCTCATGCAATGGACAAGGGCCATATGTAAACCTTTGTTATGGGGGCCATAGCCGGGCCATAGCCTGGTACCATCAATGTGGAGACTGTTTGTGACCAAAATCTAATGAACAAATGTTTATTCTGGTGCTATCTAGAGTTCAAAAAAATATAATGGGGAAGGGGGCCATTAGAAAGAAAACCCTAAAAAATTACCCAAAACAGGTAAATATTCTGTAACATTTAAGCTTTGAACCCATCATCTCAGCTGGAGAATATAAAGCACAGCTTTTTACAGTGGGTTGACCTCATTTTCACACTTTCACTA